>CAEFZY010013929.1:0-73102 GCA_903066815.1 Brachyrhaphis roseni
ACAGTCAGTCACGATGAGCTGGTGAGGGAGCAAAGGAAAGACCCTGCCATTGGGAAAGTTGTGGAGTTGAAACAACAGGACAAACCACTAGCAGGGGAAGAAAGAAATAAAGTTGACGGACATACAAAGAGACTGCTGCGAGAGTGGGGCAAATTATACCTGGAGAATAATCTGCTCTACAGAAAGTCCGCGAGTCGACAGCAACTGGTTCTGCCCGCCACATATAAACAAACAGTCCTGACCCACCTACACAACAACATGAGTCATGTCGGTGTTGAAAAAGTGCTGAGCTTGGCAAGGGAGCGATTCTACTGGCCTTTCATGAAAAGGGATATTGAAGAATACATCACCAGGAAATGCTCTTGCATCAAACAAAAGGAGCCAGTTATATTTGAAAGAGTTCCAATGGGAAGTATTACATCGACTTCACCTCTCGAGCTGCTATGCATTGATTTCCTTCACTTGGAAGCCAGCAGGGGTGGGTACGAGTACATCCTGGTCGTGATTGACCATTTTACTAGGTTTGCCCAAGCCTATCCCACCAAGAACAAGGCTGGTAAGACAGCAGCCGACCGGCTTTTCAATGATTTTATCCCGAGATTTGGGTACCCGGCCAAACTCCATCATGACCAGGGTCGGGAGTTCGGGAATGAGCTCTTCAAAAATCTCAGACGATTAGCTGGTGGGGCCCATTCAAGAACCTCCCCATATCATCCTCAGGGCAATCCGGCTGAAAGACTAAATCGTACCTTACTGCAGATGCTGCGGACTCTGGGGGAGAAAGAGAAAGAGAACTGGAAGGATCACCGACCTCATGTACTCCATGCCTACAACTGTACAAAGCATGAGGCCACAGGGTTCTCCCCGTACTATTTATTGGATGGTCGACATCCCCGCCTCCCCGTCGACATCATCTTTGGGCTCATAACAGACCAGGAGGCTGCAACCCAAGAACCAAGTGGATATGCCGAGAGGTGGGCTGGAAAAATGACCGAGGCATATCGGATAGCCAGTGCAAACAGCCAACAGTCCAGCTTAAAGGGAAAGACATACTATGACAAGAAAAGTAGAGGTGTCGTCCTTCAGCCTGGGGACAGAGTCCTGGTACGCAATCTCGGTGAACGAGGGGGCCCTGGAAAACTGAGACCCTACTGGGAGCAGCAGATCTTCATCGTAAGAGAGCAGGTGGGTGACAACCCAGTCTACAAAGTCAGCCCTGAGGGTGGAGGTCGGCCAGTTCGCACTCTGCACCGAAACCTACTGTTACAAGTGAACAACTTACCTATAGAGCCGATCCAGAACCCGACCACAAGTACAGCAGAGTCACAAAGGAAAGCCAAAAATAATTCAAATGGCCTTCAGACCAGACATGCTGAATGGCACTCAAATACAGATGACTCTGACGAAGTGGAGGATGAGGAAGCACCGCATTACTGGCTTCGAATACCAGTGGAGAAACCCAGACAAAGTGTCCACCCACCTGATCAAAATACTACCGGTGCTCTCCAAGACATAGTTGAAGAAAGTGAAACCAACCTGATGGAAACAATCCCGACCGAACCTGAACAGGAAGGAGAGTGTGTCAGAAGTGGAATGCAGGGGTCGAGCAGTGGAGATGAACAACATGTTGAGGAGTCTCAGCCAACATTCCTGGAGGACATACAATCTGCCCCTCAAGAGGACAATACTCCTACACATGACACGGAACATCCAGTCCCCCTGAGACAGTCTACAAGAGAAAGACGGCCAAGATATGTGTTTACTTACCCGACTCTGGGTCAACCAGTTTACCAGCCACGCCCCATGGTGAACACAGTTAGAATCCAACCAAATCACTGTATTCACCAGTGTTTTTCCTCCCCATACTTCCATCCTATCAACCACCATTTATTAGTCCCTTCCCTTACCTACCAGTTATGCATCCAACACACTGTAGATAGAACACCTAGGAAAGAGAGTTGAATACCTGAGCCACACATACACCATACATTGCAGATTCACCTAGAGGGATCTGCTACACACAACACTACACATTTTTGTTTTGAAAAAAAAGTATGTTCAGTTTGGTTATTTTTGATACTAAGTGACAGGAGCCACCTTTGTTTGTTGGGGAGTGTGTGATACACCATAAAGTGGAAGATTGTAATCATATTTTATTTATATAGTCAAGAAAATTTGTTGAAGGGTATAAACCACCACATAAATTGTTAGTATTGCGATGCAATATAAATATATATACAGTATATGTGTGTGTGGTTTTTTTAGAGTTAAATTGGCCGAAATACTACGTCAAATCAAAAAGAGAAAAGGGAACCAAATTAAAGACAGCGTTTTGCCAGGAGACCTAGAGTGAGGAGCCCCGCCCCCTCGCCCCTCAGACAGTTTGGGTATGAAGACGGCGGTCGTTCCTTCATTCACTAGAACTGTTCTCGTTTACAGGTTAGTGATGTGAAGCTGGTGGAAGCTGTCCCTGCTAAAATGTAAAGTTAAAATGTGAAGTGGTGCTGAATTCGCAAATACAGGCTAAAAAAAGAGTGATTTTGTTCATAAGTACGGTTAGCAACATTGTAGCTATAACGGTCGTAAATCAGCCGTTATAGTTTGCTACATGTATCTATAAACTCCGATCCCCTCCCCGACCCAACCTACGGTGGTATCCTTACATGTTGTGTTATCTTTTAATCGGAAGTGTTAAGGTTACTTTTTGCTACATGTAATCAGTCATCAGAGTTGCAAATATTTATTTATTATAGACGTTATCACCTCCCACCCCCTGTGTAATCGATTCTAGAGTAGTTATTCAGAGCTTAAAGTAGGTTTAGTCATCTCAATATTTCCATGTTAAATTATATAACTAATAATATGATTACATTTTTCAGAATTTTTACAATTCAAAGAAATTATTAACTTTTAAATTTCACTCCACTTAAGAAATAGGTTTTCTTTTCATGTAAATCTGTAAGATTTGGGTTGATTGTCAAGTTGTTTTGATTTGGGCCATGGATGCTGTCACAGCTGGTGGGACCTGATGCTGTTGTTGAAGTGGATGGAATATGGTTGTTTCAGAGCAATAGAATGACACTCGGAGATGATTGCACAAAAGAATGTTCATTGTCTAATTTTATGATTTCATAATTTTGAGAACTTGTAATAAAAAGACAGAGTTTGGGGAAGAAGACGGCGGTCGTTCCTTCATTCACTAGAGCTGTTCTTGTTTACGGGCTTCCCACGCGGAAGAAAGGAGAAGCAGAGACAAGGAAAAAAATAAAACATCTTTTGTTACAACTGTTTCAAATCAGCTGAGACGTGTAACAGGGGGGGTTCTCAGAATTGCTGTTTGCAATAGCCACATACATTCCACTTTGTTGCTATGTAGAAAGCAATCAGATCCGCATGTTATCTCAAGAAATCCATTAAGTGACTCTCAACTAAATCCCCGGCAGTAAAAGCTCAGAGGGTCAGATGTAAAAGGGCTCTTCTCTCTACGAAAATGTAGCTTATCGGTCATCTTTACAGCAGCCTAGATTCCCACACATATCCCAAATCACCACAGCGACATCCGTTTGGTGAAAGCACATGATGATTTCCAAAGATAACAAGAGGCATTTACACAGGAATCGCCCGGTGGGGAGAGACTCGGTGGAGGGTGTATAAATAGAGGCTGCTGAGGACGGATGTTGTGTGAATTTGAACAACATGAGATCGTCACTCCAACTCGGCGTTCTGCTCTGCTGCCTGTTGTGTGCCGCAAACCTTCAGGCCGAGGAGAGCAGGAATTCCATGCGGCTTTGCGGCCGGGCTCTTGTGCGAGCGTTGGTGTTCACCTGCGGAGGGTCCAGGTGGAGAAGACAACTGGAGGAGGAGGAGAAGGGGTCTCTGCCAGACGGTCAGTGCTTGTTAGCGCGATAAACTGCGGCAACTTTGATGTCTTGCTACAAATCTGACTCGTTTCTGTTTCACGACAGACTTCTGGGAAGTCGACGGAGAAGAGCCAGACTTCGTGAAGTCAGGAGAACGTCCAGGGATGGACTATCGTCGCAGGGACCAGGACCAGGCCCTGATAACAATGTGCTGTCAAAAAGGCTGCCGAAGAAATGAGCTGTCCATGCTGTGCTAGAGGGGAAGCTCATCTATCAGACACCGTCCTTCTATGTTTAAATATTTCAGTCACAAATGTATCCATAATGTTGTGATTTACCATATAGGCACAAATAAAAGGAATCATGAATGTTTGTCCAAAGTACTCGTTTAATGATTAAGTTGTTCACAAAGAGGAAAGCCTGTAATGTACAAGGAATAAAAGTAGTCTGAGAACGGAGTCCCAAAGTGTATTTGTTTGCCCAGGTTTGTGATTGCCATGGATTGTACTGTGGTCGTTTAGAACAGTAATAAAGAATTGTACTAACTATTCAAGTCTATCAATTAGTATGTTGAGAACAACTTTGTCAAACACAGCACTGAAATCAAGGTATTCCAAGTCAAAAGTTTTAGTCTATAGCCTGAATGAAAAGCACTAAAGAGGTTATCCTCATCATGAGGAGATACATTTGATCATAAACTGTCTTTAATACTCTTTGAAATGGTGTATTGGACATGGGTGTGTATCTACTGATTATTGGTGTGAATCTAAAAGGTTTCTTCCAGAAAACTTGCTAAGCCCGGTGGTTGGGGCGCTCGGCAATCATTCATCCAGCGACCCGCAGTGGTTTTGAGTTAAAAAATGTTTAACGTTGACAGGAAATTTAAAAATATAACTTGATAATTATGTGTTATTGGAAGATTGTTAGATTAATATCTGCACACCAGCTATAAAGTGTTAAAAAATGCAAACATTAAAAAAATAAATAAATAAGAAATGCTAAACCTGGTGGGGGCACAAGTAAAGCCTGGTGGGCCCGCCAGGCTTATAATACACTGGGGCAGACCCTGCATCTACATTTGGTTTCTTTAAAAGTTCTTTGATTGCTGCATTTTTAAGGGAATATTGACTATTATCTGCAATAACACAACTACATAAATAACAAACAGTTTTTTTTAAAGTTTGAGAAAGTATTTCAGTTCAGTATTAGGAAAAGTCCCGTTAACGTCACAGTAAAACTGAAGATTTTTTTCTCCAATTCACAAAAGCTTTATATTCCCAGTTCTGCTACCCAACAGAACAATAAAAACGATGGGAATTCGAAGGATATTTTACAACGGATATTTGAAATCTTTGTTTCAGGATTCGTTAAGAATCGTCCTTCAGAGTTTGGCGCCGTCATGGCAACCGCTACACAGAGGAAAGGATTTCCACCTGAGGCTTTGATTTGAGTGAGAGCTTTTACTGCTCCAAACGCTGTGAGGATAAACACTCATAAAGCCTGTTTGGTTTGGACTTTATGGCCACCATTTCCGATTTAAGACGCCGAGTAGAAGGTTGTACATCCTGCGTATGCCATTATATCATAAATGAGTTGTTAAGTCAGTTTACCTCACTTTCATGCTGTAAAATGATGGAAATGACCCTTAGCTAGCTGATCAATAGGTATACGTAACAGTTAAATTAGTTGTTTTGTTTATTTTTACATCTTGACACATCTGCTTAAAACTCCTGAAGTAACACGAAGACGTCCTTCATCAGTTTTCTCTTCTTTATTACCAAGTAAAACAGATGTTACATTATATAGACTTTTTCATATATTTACCTTTAAAAGCTTTGGGTGTGAAATTTACAGGAGATGTTTGCATATTCTGACTCTATCACATTAAAAACATTACAGCCAAAAGGCAGAGAAAAGTTGAGGAAGAGGATCACATGAGAACCATTGTTTTTATTCATCAATAAGGCAAAAGAAAAATTATATAAATATAGTTATGCAAGTCATTGTAACAGTATCCACACCCTCTTAAACCCTTTCACAGTTTGTCACAGTAAAGCTACAAAACTCAGTGTATTTTATAGGGATTTTTTTTTGTGAAGGGTTAGCATGAAGTAGTGCATAATTGTGAAGAGGAAGAAAAATTGCACAACACACATCTATAAAGCGGAAGAATGCATTTGCATTCAGTCTCCTTTACATCTCGAAGAAAAACCTAAGTGGTATCAGAAGACTCTTGATAGACAGTTGAGCTATGTTGTAATTTAATGTCAGTATCAGTCAGAGAACAAACATTAAGACAATGAAACACAGGAGACTGGTCAGGGAGAAGGATTTGGAGAAGTTTAAAGGATGGACAGGTCATATGGATGCAAGTTATTGATTAAAGAGTTGATCTAAAGTTGATCAAACTTATGGGCTTATTCACAATTAATTGATAAGCGGCCATTTTCTTAAACATCTGCTTTTTCTTTTGTACCAGCGGTTCCTCGACTTTCCATTTTATCAAGGGCTAAATGTATCGTATTATGCTGCTCCGTCATGCGGTATGAATGGAGCGCTATTGAGGTACAACTCAATGAGCTTCTTGAATGTTTATATTTCAAAACATAACATAAAGTGCTTTTGTTCTCTTGCCACACCAGACTATTATGGCTCCACTTAAGGATGACCAGAGGCGCCCTCTGCTGGATGGCGTTGAAACCGCAACACTAGCAGAAGGTCTCTAAGCGGACATTAATAATCGATCGGAACTCATTTTAATCTAATAAGCCATTAATTCACAATAAGTAAGTCAATTAATGGTTTGCATCCCGTGGAGGTCATAAAACAATAGTCCAGCTTCAAGCTTCTCATGGATAAATGAAAACTGAAAGATTTGGGACAACTTCAAACCTACCAACCTAGGAGTTCCTACTTAAAGTGATGTCAGGGGAACAGCAAACATGTAAGAGAAGATTTGAATGCAGGGAGGCTGGAGACAAACACATGCCACACTTTTGAGATTTTTAACTGTAAATTTTGGGGAAATCGTGTTCTCCATTATGTTTCAGTAACTTTACACCTACACTTTTAGTTTTGGTTTCTTGCAAAAAAAAATACACTGAGGTTTGTTGTGACGTCACAAAACAGGAAAATATGGGTGTGATTACTTTTACAAGGGACTGTAAAAAAACTAAAAGAAAAATAAAATCAATTCTGCACCCTCCACTGAAAAATACTTTTTTTTTTCTCTAAAGAAAAAAAAAAAGTGACTATTTATTGCAATGACTATTTATTAGGGTCATTGCAGATAGAAAAAAGGAGTACATTTTTATCAAAAAATATCTGAGATTTTCTATTCTACAAAGAAAACATGTAAATGTCTGAGCTTGAAAAGTAAAACTGTTGGAAAAAAACCTCAGAAATGTTTTAGATTAATCTCAGAAATCTTCTAGAAAAAATCTTGAAAATGTTTAAAGTTTAAAAAAAGTCAAACATTTTCAAGAAGTTAAAACATTTTTATGGGTTTACTCTTGCAAAATTTTGCCTTTTAGAGCTCATAATTTTTCTTTTTTTCTTCTGGAAGATTTCTGATATTAACCTCAAACTTTCTGAGTTTTTTTAGCAGAAATTTACTCCCCTTTTTTTGTCCATCTACAATGGCCCCAGTGCGTCATCGCAAATATATAACCCAGACCAAGTTGAGTAAACAAAGTGAATGTGATGTACAGAACACATTGCGCAACAAAATGCAGTGAAACTGGATTCTGTGCGCCGAGCGAAAACAAACAGCATTAACATCGCATGGAAAACAAGCTATATCAATGACATGCCAGATTTCTTGACAGTGAGTGTTCGAAGGTGCATGGACAGCGAAACGTTGAGTGGAGACTTAAGAGAAAGCTAAAAGTCTCGTCCCAAAGCACACCTACACAGCAAACACACACACATCATGACCAGGATGAAGATGGACAAACTGGTATTGCTTCCATGGGAACGGTGGGGGACAAAAACACTTTGATGTGGCACCAATAGGAAACATCCACAAGTAGCTTTTTTTTGTTGTTGTTCTAAATTATTATTCCTGAACACAAACCTGCATGAAAAACACCGGATGAAGAGCCTGTCTTGAACTAAATGTATTCCGAGTGCTGACATCAACAAACTAAGGGACAACCACAGACACGTCCATATGTCCAGACAAATGCCCGAACCGGCTTTTATATATATATATATATATTTATATATATTTATATATATGTACACTTTTTACACATAGGCTTTAAAATATTGCTATTAGAAAATGATAAATTGTGTATTTATGATGGTGAAAATAGGAAGGAAATAATAAAACAGAGACTTAAATAGTGCCGTCCCCATTAGAAAGACGTTCTACTGTTGACCGACGACAGCCAGAACATCCCTAAAAATTCCCTATTCACGACCTCGAGGTCCAGGCCAACAAAAAGTGACCGTATTGGTTTTAGCAGCATCAAAGGCAACTTCCTACAGTCCTCAACTCTGAAACGTCTTCAGGAACTTCTCTTCCTCATCCACATATGGCACTCGTATTACGCTCACGTATCCCGCAGCAAACATGTCGAACTTTGAACCGTTTACTCCGACTGGTCCAGAGGAAGCTGCAACCGACATGACTGAACGAAATCCCCCGTAAAACCGGCAAACACTACTACCGTAATTTGTTGCATGTATTACTATGGCGCTACTTTATTTACAGTGCTAGCAACACTTATTGACACTCTCTGGAAAGATGTGTGGAGGAAAATCCCTTAAAGTAAATTCATCTTTTATTGCAAAGTTTACAAAAACACATTTTTAATACATCTTTGATAAAACTAGCCATTAACTAACCGTTAAATCATTAACAAATATCTGTCTCTGTATTTAATGAGTTCTACTTCAAATTAAATAAACCAGTGGTGGGCACACTTCCATTTACACGCTAATATTTCCTTCCTTAGCACTTTTGCTAACTGTGAAAACTGGGCTTGTTTGACGTGTTAAACAAGTTAAGTCTTCGTTCGTTAACTGAACGAAGACTTCAATTGTTCAGTTAACAACTGAATTCTTCAAGTAGTTAGACATTTATATTCATGCTCTTATTTTGAAGTCCTCTCCTCATGTTCTTTTTTTATTATTTAAAGAAACTTTACTGAACAAGTGGCAAGTCTACAAAAAAACAAAAACAAATGAGGTATACAGAAAAATATATAACATGTATCATTAACACATGGTGGGTGTGAACATGGCTGAAATTAGCGTTTAGCATTAGCTTCCACAAATTACCGTTAGCTTTAGTGGACCTAATGTTTATGATTAATGCTTCAGGATTAGGGTGGCCACCGCTAGCTTTTTGGCAAGTGCTGCTAACGTTCTTCTGGCTAGCGGTGCGCTAACAAAAATAAAGATGTTTTTCTCCCTCTCTGTGTTACAAAGGAAGACTAAGTACTGTCCTATTTGCAAAAAAAAAGGAAGTTGTAGATCAGAGGAACCAAGTACAATATTGATTCATTTTTAGATTTTTTACACATCTTTACCAGGGGTGCCAACAGAGGCCCGTAATCCACAAATGTAGCTAGCGCTCTAAGTCTGTGCCAATCCTGCACACAACAAAAGATTTGGTTTTATGGAATTTTGAAGAGAAGTGATTCATTCTCATGCTTTTGCACATTTAAAATCAAATTGCTATTTATTCCTCTAAATCAAAACACCAGGAGATGAAAAATCTGACGCTTTCAGGAAGTTTGATGCAGTGAGGGGGAAAAAAAGCTATTTTACCAAATTCAAGAATTATGAAAAGAAAAATCCCCAAACATTCTTACTAATTGGTGTTTTGATCGATATAAACTTTTTTATATATTTTTGTCACGTTCAATCAAAATTCACTGTAATGCTTTTGAGATTTTATGTGATAGATCAACACAAAGCACATACTTATATTTTCTTTGCACTATTTTCCAAATGTGGGAAATGCATCCATGTTCTTTTTTTATTTAGTTTAAACACCAAAAATTGAAATTAAAAAATGAGTCTTCAAAAAAAAAAAAAAAAAAGCTATCAAATTACCAATAGCAGATATTCATGAAAAAAATATACGTCGTCTTTCCCAAAGGTCTTGTAACATTAGCAGCTCTAAGCCCGTTTTATTTAGCTGCTCTTTGGACTGTAAAGGTTGCAGATCCCCGTTTTAAAATGTTCAATTGAATCTGGGTGGCTTGATTATTTTACAAAGAGGAAGCAACAAAAATGTCTGATTTTATATGTGCAGAGCTTGTAGATGGTTGCAGATGCAATTGCAGCAAAAAACAGATTTTCTTGAGTATTCACTCACCGAGGTGGATTTTATTTCATATTTTTATTCGCTAAGCAATTGAAAACCGTCCAATTCGCAGTCAGGCTCTACTTTGTGTTGGTCTGTTACATCAAATCCCAATGAAATCCATCGAAGTTTGGGTTTTAATGACGTAGCCCATGAAAAATAGCAAATGGAATATTTTTGCAAGGTACGGCAAATTTAATATCCTCATCAGTCGCCTCAAAATGCTAATTAGTGTAGTTTTCATTTCGAAGCGAATTGAAAACAGAGAGAACGGTTCTGATTGGATGAAAATACGGACTCTCACTCTGACTGTCTGATGGGAGGTGGCAGTGTCAACCACATCTAGTTTTCCACCTTACAGATTGTTCTAGACTTCATACAATCAACTCCCATTACCTCTCGCATTGCATCTACAGCAATGACCAACTAAAGAATAAATAACTAAATAAATAAGGCTGGATCACTGAATGAGTTACAATTATTTGTTTTTTTTGTTTGTTTTTTTTTTACACCAAAACAACAAAGACTTGACAGCTCCTCGTCTTTAACTCCGTTCCAGGTGCACAAAGGATGATTTGTGTTAGCTTGCATAAACTGTGTTCTTGTAGCAGACCTCCACCGTTCACGCCGACGGTTTGCTGAGGAGAATTAGTCAAGAGCACTAAAACGTGGGATGAATCCATAGTCTTCACAGTCAAAAAGCCACATTTTCTCGGTACTCTTCATCGACAGCTTTCGCTAATTATCTGCCAAATACTTTCCTGTCAAAAAAAAGCAAAAAAACAGCAAGAAAAGACAACAAACACATCAGGAGGATCAAGAATTGGGAGGATCTTGATGGAAGCAAAAGGTTGGAAATTGAAAACAAACTCGGAGCCGACCTGCAGCGAATCTCTTCTTGACCAGAGACAGCCGGTAGCCGGTCCCGACGAGCTGGATGTCGCAGCCGGACAGCGTGCTTCCCTCGCTGGTGAACTGGACGGCCAGCTGGGACGGCTTACAGGGACCCTCCTCCATTTGGAACCGGCCCAATAGAGCCCCTACTCCTACACAATACGCACATGTCTGACTTTGCGTAATAGAGCAATGCAGTCATTGGAAAAAATATGCAATGTTGTTGATTCCTTTGAGGTTTCTGGGTTTGGATTTTGATTGTTTTCTGGAGGCTTCCTCACTTTTCTGTGGCGCTCTCTTTGTGCCACCAATACGGGTGAGCGCTGAATACGGTGTGAGCGCATATATCAATGTAAGCAAACAATAATTTGTGGTGTTGGTCGTTTATAACTCGCACTCGATTGGTAGATTTGCGTTTTGCTCTGACGTTTCTGCTCCTCACGTACGGAACACCATTGAGGCCAAAAAGGCGTGAACTGTCATGTGTCTTTCATACGCAAAACCAACTCCAAAGCGCATGTAACTGAACCACAGCAGCAGGAAATGACAGATTGTTGTCATCCAATTGCTGTATTGCTCGGATGAAAAAGAACCAATCACAGCCAATAACCCAAACTACACCAGGAAGTGACAGAAATGACAAAACGAAGGTGTAAGATTTAGAAAAAAAAAATACAAGAAAACATAACACACTTGACTTTTGTAGTTTGATAATATGCAGTAAAGCAAAAAAAAAAAAAAAAGCCTACTTTGTGTATTTCAGGTAACATTTCTACATTTCTTGAGCTACTGTATGATGTGATCTTTCACTCAACTCACTGAAGAACGACATGAATTTGAATTTTGTGCTACAGAAAAAGTTCAGGTGCCCTCAGTTTTTTTTTTTTTTTTCCAATGACTGTATTTTTAGGGAAATATAAAGTGATTTTCAACCAAAGAACAAATGAACAAAAAAACAATACTTGCCTCCATTTTCAGATCTTTGAGACAGGCTTTGGATTTTCCACTCAATTGTTTGCTGCTCTGGATTCCTGAATGAGAGAGAAGGAAAAAAAATATCATGTTATGTTTAATAGACTTGCGGATTAACCTGCATGTTTTCCTCTTCATACACTGGACAATAAGAAGGGTTATTAGGTGGCAAAAATATCAGAAGTCCATTACTCATAGTATGGCTGAACAATATGGTACAAAAATTAAATCTGCAATTTTTTCATACTGGAAAATATTTTCAAAAGGTGCCATTTATTTCAATCATCTCTTCTAAGAGTTGTATGACTATTAGGGCCAGGCTACCAGAATTTTTGTTCAATTAAAAAAAATATAGTCATAACAATAGCAGGACAAGGATGAAATTTTAACAGAAAAAATGCAAAAATTACTGGAAAAAAAATTTATTTAATGAAAAACGTTTGGATAATTCCTTTCTTGTTGTTTTTTAATGTTAGAGTTTTCAGAAAATTACCACTTCGTCCTCCTAACGTAACAACTGCATTCTTGTAACTTTACAACTTTAATCTCACAATTAAAAACAGGAGAATAACTTAGCCTGGCTCCTATATTCAGACTCAGAGCTGACCAGAATTCAAAGTCGAAACAGAATAGAAGATGGCCGCCTCGGGCGTCGCTTTGAATTATGGAAACCAAAGGAGTTCGTTAGTGGAAAAAAAAAAAAAATTCAACATTTTCCAAAGATTCTAAATCCTCAAAAATTAAATTAATCAATAAAACTGACTTATGGCCTGAGCCTAATTCGTAGACTGGGTGTGGTTTAGGGGTACTGAGGCGTGAGTGACCTTTACCATGTGGCGGGGGGGATCATGGTGTGCAGCCGGGCTATGTCTCCGTTCACCGGAACCACAAAGTGGATGTTGTGTAGCGGCACCGGGGCGGCCATGGCCTCCGCGTTGTATTTGTAATCTATTCGAAGGTCGGTGTTGACGGAATCCCCCCGCCAGCTCACGGCCAGGTTCAGAGGAGTGGACTGGATCCCCTCTGCTGACACCTGGCGGGAAAACACCAAGACGAATATGTGAACTACAGTTCATGTCTTCAATAAGAGGAATAATGTTAGACAGATTTAAAAAAAAACAAAAAAACAAGAAGGCAGTTTGTACTTGGTATTTGATCATATCCACATTGTAATATGTCGCCTGAGGCTTCTGTTCTGCCACTTTCTTCAGATGGGTGATCAGGTTTGGCATGTTTACCCAGAATTCCTTGATGTCCACACCGTCTGGAGCGGCATCGCTGCAGAGCGACAAGAACAATATTCTTGAACAATGTTCTGCTCAGGCATAAAAGGATAATTCATGTGCACAATTTATTCCTGTCCACGACCGAGATGGTCGGCTGCAAAATGTTTAACGCTAAACCACAAGCTTCAATGTGTTTCAGTCGGATTTTATGTCATAGACCAAAACAAAGTAGTACTTAATTAGCTGCGTTTCCATGACAAATGTGTGCAAAACTTCAATCAATATTATATTAATTTTGAAAAAAACACAATTTCGCAGTTGCAGTGTTTGCAATGATATTATTGTCCATTCTTTGTTTTTCAGTTCAGTTATCAGGTTGTCCAACAGATTCTCTTAATTTTAGATCCGGACTTTGACTTTGTTCATCTTCACCTCTTACTCTGGTTCTGGTTCTGCTCTGCCTCTCCAGAACCAGAACGGTGGTGCTTCTATGCACCACCGATCTGGAGCAAAAATCCCAGGAGTAAACAATAATAATCAAACTAAAAGATTCATATCACCTTTGCACAGAAATGTAGCCTCAAATCTTCGCATTAACTGGATTTCATGGCCCAGAAAAAAAGGCAACTTCACTGTGTTGAAGCTCACCAGCAGAGCAGCTGTGGGTTGGGCAGGACTTGCTCCAGGCGGCTGTAGTTGCTGATGACGAAGGTGAGGACGGGTTGAGATGGGTGGCAAGCGAAGTGCCGGGTTATACCTGCAGGGAAGGAGAGGACCATCTCCCCGGTGATCTTCACCGCACATCTGCAGCAGACGGAGAAGGAAACACTTCCAAGATACGCAAACCGAACTGTGAAATATCAGTCACACTGAGAGAACTAATGTTGATTTTTTTTTTTTTTTGCTTACTTGCTGGGGTCAGCGCCTTTAAAATAAGCATTGATGGTTTCGGTGAAAGCAGCAGCGACCGGCAGGGTGTCCTGGGGGCCCATAGTGAGCGGGCTGGGCCCTCTAGAGCAGCCTGGTTAGGACATAAAACCAAAACATGGCCGTAAGAAATCTTCTAATATAGTGTTTGCTGTGCTAAATCTATAAAAGGGAGCAACAAAAGATAACAGGTGAAGCTTAAACCAAACTATCCACAGTGTTGCTCAGAAGTTTACATACACTCATCATGATTCATTTGGGATTTTAATAATACATGGGATCATTTTTTTAAAGGTATTTAACAAACGGTTTGAGTAGTTTTAAAAATTTGAGTTTAGAGTGAGTTTTTGGTAATCCTCACTCTAACTATACTTGTAGGCTTAACTTTATCCATTCAACACTAATATTCAGCTTTAGTAGGGGTGCCGATCACCAATCTTTAAAAAGCCTTACCTGCCTATTCCGATTTTGCCTGACACAATTAATTTTTAATTGATAAATTGTCAGAATGAATCGATAACTAAAATAATTGTTACTAGAAGTAAAAGAAGTTAAAAGCCACAATTTAGTTTGAGATTCATGATGAGCGTTGGTGAACTTGGGACCAGCACTGCACATCCATACGACTCAGGGATTTGGGTGAGTAGGAGATGGGATGAACATGGAGAAGAGCTTTCTTCATGTTCTGCTGCTGCTGCTGCTCCGTGGAGCGACTCACCTTCAAAAGCTAAATAAAACCTGCCGTGGTCAAACCAAACCAGAGGCTGCGAGGCCTCTGGGTGGGGCGGAGACATGAGGAGGAGAGAGTCATGAGACGGACAAGACAGTGAGGCAAGGACATGACGACAAGAGGCAAGACGGCATGTGGACGTGGAGCCGTGGCGAGACGCGAGCGGCAGCCTGCGTACCTGCGGTGGGCATGCTGAGGTCCCGTCCTAAGGTGGGAGTGGACGCCGCGCTGTGAGAGGTGACGGAGGACAGGGAGGAGGAGCTCTCGGCGCGGGCCAGGGGGGCAAAAGGCGGAGGGCTTCCTGAAACCGGGGGGCTGAAAGGCCGACTCTGCGAAACAGAACGGAGCTGCGTTCGGTCTCGACCCTGAAAACTGAGAGATTCCAGACTGAAGCTGGGAGTTTTTCTACGCACCAGGTCTGTGATTGGTTTCCCCGGGGGCAGCTTCGGTCGCGAGGACGGACGGGGCGGAGGAGGCGGAGGCACCGGACTCCCACGGGACTGAGGCGTGGCAGGGCGGGCTGGAGACGAGGGGCCTGCAGGGGGCACCAGAGTCTGGGTGACACTTTATTTCATGTCAGAGTCAAAGATCAAGTGATCTCAGGTTTACAAACTTATAAATCTACAGAAACGCAAATTCATAAGAAAAACACACAAAGAAAGTAGTTTTTATTTTAATGATGCTATTGTTATTGATTTTGGACCATGTAACTGACTGGACACTTAAGAGATCTTTGATCTCAAGGAGTTTTATCCTGGTTAAATAAAGATCAAAAATGTTTTCACGTCCACATGCCGTCTTTCATTAAAGATCATGTAAAATCATCATTAATAATATTGTTATTCTGCCATCAAAAACATACCTGAAGTGCTGCTTTGATTTTTTAATGCATGTTTGAGAAATCCTTTAATCTCCCATGGCAACCATTCAGCTGTGAAAAACGCCTGGGTGGACCTTCAAGGCTCAGCTCCTCCTCTGAGCTGCAGCTTCCAAGTTTCCACCCTCACAGAGCAGCCCTCAACCACAATGCAGGGAGGGGCTGCTTTGTGAGTCGGGATCTCCAGGGAGGAGCTTTGTGGAAAAGGCAGAGCTCAGTTAAATCAAGCGTTTAGATACGTCTGAATGGTTGCCGCAGGAGGTTAAAGGATTTCTCAAACATGCATGACAGAGTCAAAGCAACAGTCCAGGTATGATTTTGATGAGAGACCAACATTAAACAATGGTGTAAGGGTTAAAAAAAAGTCAACTTGGCACAACACTGCCCCTTTAAATTCACCTGAAGGTGGGCTTCATATTTACAAAGAGAGCAGAACACTCACTGCTGCCAGAGTAGGGCCCAGGGGAAGACATGATGGACCGGTACGCAGATGGAGGAAGAGGAGGAGGCGTTCCCCTGAAGCTGGGTGTCAGTTCTCTGGGAGAACCTGTCACTTCTAGTACTTCATCTCTCTGGTACGCTCCCTCTGGAGTCCTCTTTCCTCCCAGAGTCCCGTAGACTAAAGGAGACGTGACTGCCGCCCGCGGGGATCTCCGCTCTGCCGGCAGAGGGGGGACGGGGCTGATGGGCGCAGGGGCGCAGGCGTATCCTGCGAACTGCAGAACCTCTTCGTCGACTCCTTCCTCTTCGAGGAAAGCAGGAGGAGACTCGGAGGGGGAGAAGTCGGGAGGTAAGGGGGGAGCTGGCTCATCTGGGGGCGGAGGGCCGAGAACGATGGATGGGGGCGAGTCTAGCGGAGTGAAAGGAGGGGAGGAGCCGGGGGAAAAGCATGGCGGAAAAGGAGGGGGCTCGTTCGGGGGAGGTCCAGGTGAGAGGCCGGGCGTGGAAGGCGTGGAGGTGGGCGTGTCCGGGGGAGGAGAGTCCGGCGGTGGCGGGGGAGCCGGCTCGTCGGGGGGTGGAGGTCGATCCTCCGCGAACGTGACCCATCTGGGAGACGGCGCATCCTCCCTCGTTCTGGTGCTGTCGAAGGGGCCGAACACGTCGTCCAGGTCGGGGCCCGGTGACCCCCGGTATGAGGCCGGTGACAGGACGTTCAGGTAGATGGGGGCGGAGCTGCGTGCCGCCCTGCCATTTGGCAGATCAGCTGTAAGAACGAGTCGTTAAATCACAGCGCGAGACCGACTTCCACCGATAAATTCAGAAGGAAATTTACCTGTCAAGTCTGACGGAAAGCCGTACCGACCTCTGGAGGGGAAGTTTTTCGGAGGAAGCGGTGGAGGAGCTGCAACAGAGACAGTTCAGCATCACCGAACACACACACACTAGATCAGTTGGGTTTACTGGCACAACAAAGGTCCACCTACTCACCTCCTGTTGGAAAACTTCGGCTCAGCTGGGATTCTGAACACGGTCTGGGTTCTCCCCATGCATCGCTACGGATTACTGAGAGTGCCGCAACAAATAAGAAGACAGAGTTGAGCAGGAAACACAACATATAGGAATTTATGTATAATTAGTGGAAGACAGACCGTCATATCTGGCATATCTGCTGTCTGACGGAAGCCTGAACAAAGCAGGAACGTTCTGCGGTGCAGAGGCGCTGCAAGAGAAAACACATTCATCTAAAACAGCGCCGGCATTCATCTGAGCCAACGGATGTCCAGTTCTGGGTGATCTAATCAGAAATGATCATCTTTAGGTATGTCAGTCTGGACTTTACATCAACATATGTGTTCTTCTTAACTAAGTACTGCTGAACTATGTTCTCAACAATAAAATTTATGACATTATGTACTTTTAAGTATTTCCATGGAACTTTCTCTGAACTTATCTGGTACTTTCTTTGAAATTGCATTCAAATAGAGTATAAGAAATACAATTCTATTCAATGCATGACTGAGTGATGCATTGATATAAACTGGATAGCTAGCTAACTTGATAGAAAGCTAGTTATCTAGATAGCTAGATAGATTCATGGAACATGGTGAGTTCTCACAAATGGCTGGTAAGTTACAGCAAGATCCTGGGAAAGGACCGAAGAACTTTAAGGTAAGTTAAACGAAAGAAGTTTCATGAATTCTTAATAGAACTACAAGATGATGGTAACTTTTAGAAAAGGTGCATCAAAGTTTCATAAATAGCTAAAGTTCTGGAGAAGATCCATAAAGATTACATGAAAGCTCTGGGTAAGCGTCTTGTCACAAGTCACCTCATTATACAGCCAGGTTGCATCTGGTAAGTTCTGGAATGTTTCATAAAAACTTTCATGAATCAATCAATGGAAAAAGACCTTCATTGTTCAAAAATTCATGTTTTTATCATTTAAATATGATGAATGGTATCTGGAAACTCAAAAGATTTTCCAGACTAAATTTCCAAA
This sequence comes from Brachyrhaphis roseni, assembly GCA_903066815.1. Lineage (NCBI taxonomy): Eukaryota > Metazoa > Chordata > Actinopteri > Cyprinodontiformes > Poeciliidae > Brachyrhaphis > Brachyrhaphis roseni. Next base: position 18,246 of record CAEFZY010013929.1, read on the forward strand.
CCTCTCCAGACATGGAAAACAATAAAAAGTCAACTCAAGACTTGTCCAGACTTTTGAAGATCATGTAGGAATATTATCTAGAAATACCAGGGCTTTGATGAAAATATTCACTTGAGAGCTGTTTACAGGATCACAGACCTTGGCATCTCAGATGCATAACTTGGTGTTGGGGTAGAGCGTCTGGGTCGGGCAATCTCTTCACCTATGGCAACGAAAACCATTTAACCAACTAAATAAGAAATTGATAAGATTAACAGAGTGACCAATATAAAGTGTAATAATACACACTGCCTTACAAAGAGGTTTTTTTTTTTCACATTTCGTAACTTAAAATTGCTGAGAGATGATCCTAACAGATGCTCTTTATCTCTTGTTACTGAGGTTGAGCTGTTTTGCAAACGATTGTGGCTCTATCAGATTTCGGAGTTAAAGGGGTTGAGTTGAAATGCAAGAAACATTTTAAATTCTGAAAAATAAGTATCGCTTTTCTTCAGCTTCCCAATTATGTACCTCCCTGTGTTACTATCTCTCACAAAATACTGCTAAATTGCATTGAAGATTGTGTTTTAAAACTTTTTCCAGTGAGTTATACATTTTTGCAAGGCAGTATAGGTCAAAACACTGGGCTAATTTGGTAAATAAATAAATAATAAACGTAATAATACATAACAAAATAATGACACAAGTAAATGTACTCACATGAGAGGTTTCTTTTCATCATCCCCTGCAGAGTGGAAAAGCAGAGAACAGATGTTAGCAATACAAATCATCTACGGTGCGTTCTGATAAATCTATTGAAGAAATAACATCAAAAAATGATTTCTACAGTACTGTAGAATCACTCAGTCATGCATTGAAACTCTATTTGAATATGAAAACATGAGCTTTATTCACTACATTACTAACTATTTGAATGCTTCTTGTTCTAAATGATCAGTGAAAACACTTGTCCATTTGTGTGATCTGTGCATTTTCACAACAACTTAAAAGGAGGTTGTCTTTCAGGCCTCCAACCAGCAGGTGGAGCCAGAGAAACTCACCGGACTGCGTCTCTGAGACCAGCAAAAAGGAAGAGAGAACAGACCTGGGTCAGAGAGTGAGTGACAAATCAGTCAACGGGACAACAACTAAAACTGGACACAACACATCTTCTTTACTTCAACCGCAAAGCTGCCATAATGCAACACTTTGGTCAACGTCGAATCACGCTGCCCACTTGGCATGCAGAAGCTGAACTGAGACCAGTTCACAGCTTAGTGCGTGTTCTTTCCTTACTTTGCATTATGTAACAAACGTGTGCTTTGCCAGAAAGGTTGAAGTAAAGTTTAAGTAAACAGAAATAATTGACAAAAAGAAAAAAAAAACAAGTAGTGGGTTTTAGTGCTAAAAAGGGGCATGTTAAAACAATCTACATGCAAAAACAGAGAGACAATGACATTCCACCACAGTCCTTTATGATGGTGAGGCATTTGAAGAAAAAAAAAACAACACAAGGAGCTTACCGGACTTCTCCTCTACAAAGGAAAGCAGTGAGTTGACAGAAAGGATGAACACAGTAAGACCCTGAAACAAAGGTCATAAAGCAGAACTCTGTCAGTGTCCGCTCACCAGGGAAGGAGAGAGTGCCAGTCCTCCCACGGAGGCTTTCAGCTCGTCCATCGATGGGGGGACGCACCGGGCGCTGTCCGCCACCAGCGGCTTGATCCGGATTTTGAACTTTTTCTTGCTGTCCTCATCGTCGTCCGAGTCGCTGGAGGAGAAGAAGTGCTTTTCTTTGGAAGCCGGTGAACGCTTGTCAAGGGCAAAGTGCGATTAATTCGATCTGACACTGCTCTCACTGTCTGTTTGTTAGCCTAGAAAGTCCGGTTTGTTTGGTGAGGTGTGAATGCGCAATCGAAATCTGACTCGGACCAAAAAGGCGAACTCTGCTCTGCCTAAAAATGCAGGTCTCGGTTTGGTTCAGTTGAAGGTAGCTCTGCTGTGGTTTGAATGCAGATGTAAATTACAAGCAGACCGGAGGAGGCACAGGGCATTCTGGGTAAATACAACCTAAACAAACGAGAGGTAGCGCTAATGGGAGAAATGAAATCCTACAACCACTGAAATCTAACACTATCCCACTTCTGTTTACATTTTGGGACAAAGAAAGTTGCACTCATGTCGTCTTCTTCATCTTCGTCTCTCTTCCAGCACCAGTGCATGTGTGAAAGCAAAGGGCACCAGCTGAAGATGTAGCAAATGTTGCAATTTTGGTCCCAGATGGAACCGAGTCATCTGGACTATCAGGTGTGAAAACACCCTTAGTGATATCAGGGAAGAACAGAAGACGTAATATTGCTCCTGCTCTGGTTCTAAATCGTCCTGCATGACAAGGTCTCAAAGGACCGGTCTGTGTGCGTGCCCATCGATCATACAAGATGAAGGGATGAGCTTAAATTAGCCGAAAAGGCTGGAGTGAAGCAGAAATCTGTACAGGCTGAAAACCTTTAAACATTTTCCTGAAAACCTGCCGAAAAAAATTATTTAAGTAGAAAAAGTAGTAAAAAGTATGGTTTGAGATGTTCAAAGTTAGTATGGAAGAGTTTTCCTCGTACTGTGTCTGTCCTGTAAGATTTTCACATAGATGTAAACGTAAAATTTTTCTACTCTCATAAAGTCAAGCTATAAAAAATTAAGTTGCAACAATAGCCTTTCCCAGTTTCTCATCAGCTTGTTATTTGAAGCCAATTTTAACCCCCAGTGGGCCAAAAGAAGCAGCTTCGTCATGCATCGCTGTCGTTTCTGGATCTCACGTGTGCGTCAGATTAATGGCCGTACCAGAAACACGCAAATACAAAGGTTCTGCCTTTGAAATGTGTTCAACTCTGTCCTTGTTAAAGGTGAGGCAGCTGAGCGGCAGACCTGGTGTCAATGTCCTCCGCCATGAAATTGATATTCTGGTCAAAAACATCATGAAAACAGGGATTTTTTAAATAAAAATAATAAAAGATGTTTAAAAAGCACTTGGTATTCTCTCAACATCGTGTAAGTAGATGTATACTGTAATATAAACTACACTAAAGGTGAATTAGTAAGCCTTCAAGGATTCTAGATGATTTAAAAGCTTCCTGAAATCTGCTGAAAAAGCTGAATGTCATAACAGCTGAGTGGGTGAAGTAGAACGGAGTACTTTGAAGGAGTGACTAAAGAGTTGCAGAATGATCACAGCGTTCGCCTTCCTTAATGCTCCTTTGTCTCTTTAGCAACTGCAGAGACAAACATACGGGGGTGGCGGGGCGGGAACGACCATCGATTGGTCTGGTTTGATACTAAAAGGCACTCAGCTGAAGAGTCACTCCACTAAACAAATCAATAGCGTCGCAAGCGACACGTTCCGAGGGCGCCGCTTCCTCGTCTCGCTGAAAGGATATCATCCTCTCCCTCACCGGGCCGCAGGCTGAAACCCTCCTCGTCGACGTCAGGTGAGGCCTGCGAGAGAGAGAACGGAGCGGTAAAGGCAGAGTAAGGCGCTATTGCAAACGGAGGTTTGGCTTCATGGGTGTCTTGCCCGAGACGTTCAGCTCGCTGGCCGAGCTCCAAAACATTCAGCCGTAACTCTCTTCAAACAGCGTGTTTAAAAGCCTGACTTACACAACACGAACGCCGGGACCGTTTCATCCCGGAGCTACAGAGTGTCGGCCTGCTTCAGAACTCGCAAACAGCGGAGGATTCTGGGTAGACAAACGAGGAGTGCACTGCGGAGACTTACATATCTGTCCCAGTCGATTTCCCCGTAGAAACCGTTAGGAGCTCCGTTGGCCTTTTTCTGAAACAAAAGCAATGTTGGTTGTTTAAAAACAACTCTCGAGGTGAATGGAAAACAGGTAAAGCAGGTTTGCAACATCGCACAACGCAACTGCAACCAACTTCTTTACGCAGATGAGACGAAGACAGACATGTTGAGCCAGCATCACGTTTGAAAGTACATGGAGACATTCAATAATAAACGATATGCTTATTTTTTTCATATTTCTTCTTCCATTTTGGTTTAATCTTTGCTTTACAAATAAAAGAAGTTAACAACCAGACTTTTTTTTTTTTTTTTTTTTCAGTTTATGACCACAGACATAGGAAGCATTCTTTGTACCTACTTTTCCTTTCTTTCCGCTTTCGCTTCCCTCTTTGTCAGGTGAGCTCCTGTGTTTAAAATATGACAGGTAAGTTACACTGGAGACAAACATTCAAACCTGCTAAAATTAGTGCTTTGTAAATAACGTCTGACTCTGACAGATTACAAAATGTTCCTCACTTTGCAAAAATATTTACTCTGAAATATTTTGTTGTATTGTGTATTAGCATATTGAAATCTAAGAAACGTTTTCTACACAAGGATGTTGTCTAAAAGTTCCTCAGTTTGTCATTTCTGCTTTGTTGTCTCAGTTATTAGGCTGTTTTTTAGAGAGTGGCCCTGCAGCATAAATATGGAGGCATCAGAGCGAACTCACGTTGCATCTGTGTCCTTGTCTTTCTTCCGTAAGCCCAGGGCTTTCCTGGTTCGTTTTTTCAGTCCTGATGCAGGAAATGAACAGGAATGTCATCATAAATATTATTTACAGCTTGAGTGCCTTATATTCAGTCAATTGCCTTGTCAATAAAAGACACTCGACAGCAAATAAACAGGATTAACAGTGTAGTAAGCCTTGGAGGAATGTCATTTTCCAGAAAAAAAAAGAGGAAATGCCCAGTTGGCAGTATGTCTGTTTAAATGAAGATATTGATTTGGAACAAACTCTTCGCTGTGTGGAGAAAGCTGCAGCACAGACTGAAACGGTGATGGTCCAATTCCACCCCATTATTTCCTACATAAAACAGAAAGAAAACTGACGCTAAGGTCAACTAAGGCTTCACTAGAGGAGCTCAAGGAATGACAGAGGAGCAATGATGCAGATCCAGGTTTCCGTAGCCTCTTTAGCCAAACGTTTCAGTCACGATCCTTCAAAAATGAGCCGCCTCTGAGCTCATAGATCACATAACTCCATGCTTAAAAAAATAAAGGGCTGGCAATGCAGGATGTGACCGGAGGAGTCATGAGACATCGACGTCGACACTATGCGTAAAATCTGCATGTGAAGTCTCCCTGTCCCAATGATGGTGGATGAATTTATTGCAGCAATCCTGCTGCTGGTTGAGTAAATGCTTCTCACCTTCTACTTCACTTGGTGTATCAGAGGCGTAACAGAGGAGGGCTGACTTCTACTACCTTTATTTAATTGGCCCTTTCAGAAAACACATGGAGATGGGAAGAAATTTAGCTGAAGCTTGGGGGGAAATCGCTCCTTCACAGTTGCTCTGGAATGAACTGCCTCTGCAAACGAGGCAAGAAAACTCACTTTTACTTATTGGCTTTTAAATTAGTGTGTGGCGGACATTGAGTGACACTGAAGTGGAGTGATATGAAAGGACATGGTGGGTGTGACATTTTGTTTATCAGATTAGTGCCAGAAACATCTCACCCTATGAACCTTATCTCAATAGTAAACACACAACACTTTACAAGATTGGTTTTGCAGCACTATTGTTCAATGCAATGATGGGAGTAGCTGAATACATGGCTATGCAGATCACTCTTTGTATTCCAGCAAGATTTGTTTTGGTAACCCGTTTATGAGGCTCGCCTGAGGAGAAGCTCATTAAACATTAAGAATCTATAAATACACTTAAGTAAGGGTCTCCTTTATGCCAGTTTGGATGAGATTTAAGACACACTTTCTTTACAGATTACATACTTTGCTTTTTTTTTTTTTTGGATCCTCTTTTCTCAGTACATTTTAGATCTGACGCTTAATTTTATTGTAAAATTGTTAATATCTGATTTCGTTTTATTGGCTTTTCTTTTATAGACAGAAATTCTGGGAATGATGAAATGCAAGGCTTTAGGTTCACTGTGAACTGGACAGCATAGACTAAACACTGATTATTTCGTCAACAAATGACTTTATGTTAAATGCAAATGGCAACATTTCCCACATTAAACTTTCAATTAATGCTGCTTTTGCTTTTTGCACACACAGCCAAAGCAAAAAGTAAGTTGAAACTTGACGCGTTAAGCAGTTTGCACTACTCTCCATCTCGGATAAAAGAGAGCAAACCTCTGACTCACTCACATCCCCGTCTTCACAGAGGATTTGTTTTCATAAAAAAAGGGCATTTTAGTTGATCTTTTCTGCATTGTTGACCGATATGACCTTCGTTTAAGTCTGGACCTACTGGAGGCAGTAGAGCATCAACCAGCAAGTGCTGCTGCCACAATTTCCGCAAACTTTTTTTTATGTATATATTCAACTATTCTTCTGTGTACTTACTACACAGGCTGTTCACATTGTTTGGCTGCTACAAGGACACTGGGTGCTTTTTTTCACCCCTTACAGCTGTAAATGAGAGACTGTATTGACGGCATAAGTTTCCTGTCTGCCATGTGATTGCTCTTTGCACTCTGCACAGATGAGATGTGTATTGTAGAAAATAGAGACTCAAGGCAGCTGAAACACTCATCTTAAACATTTACAATGTTCAAAGCAAAGTGCTACGTTCTTACAGCAGTTTTGTAAGTTTTGTTCGCTCATGATTTCATAGAGCTGCTCTGAAATATACAATCAAAGAGTCCAATCAAAGCCGAGAGCAAACATCCCAGCGTTAGCCTAGCACTTCAGTGCTAGTGCGCCGCATGAAAATGTCATCAGACCTTTCAGAGATGTCCAACACTTACTCATCTTTCAGATAATATAGTATTAAAGATACTTCTTTGTTTTACCAGCAGTGGATACATATTCCTACAAAAGTTCAACTTGATTCCCAAAACAGAATAATTTCCAACCACAACCCAGGATAGAAGAAACCTGAGCAGCTACCAAACCAACTACTGTTTCTTAGAGGGAAAAATTACTCAGAGGTCATAACTTTGGAATTGTGATTTAAATAGTCCTTTTATGACAAATAAAACCAGACGAGCTCCAAGTTTATTTCAGTAATGCTATGATACAACTTCTCCTCATCAGCAAAGCCTGTCGTGAACGCTAACGCTAGTTAGGATCTCCACAGACGACGGCGGATAAACTCTTTTCCTGTACGATCTTTTCTTGTTTCTCCGGCTTTAGCACCTTTAGCAGTGCATTCACAGGGATGACTGACAGCGCAAAGGCCCTCCTCCTGGCTCTGATTAGTTGTTTTTGGTCGGGAGCTGTGCATTTCTCCTGATGGCTGTTGTAGCTCAGGGAGGATGTGGAGGAGATTGATCTTTTCACAGATTATCTGTCTGATATTATTCTGTCAAAACATGGTGAAAGCTAAATAACGTAATAAAACTTTTACATACTGCAGCTTTAAGTCTGCAGTTGTAACTTGAAAAATTGCGGAAAAAGTTCAATACTCTTCTGGGACTATGCAACAGCGATGAACTTGCAGACGTCTGTGTTGAGTGCGGATTCCCACATGACAAGTGAGCACATCATCATAGCAGGATGACTGCAGGCCTTTTGCTAATATTAGCCACCTTCCATCACCAGGCGGCTAGAAGTGCATGGCAAAACTCCCTGCATATCATATCCATCTATCAACTGATGTTGACACAGAAACCAGAAACCGGAGCATCCTGTTTATCGGTTATCTACAAGGTGGACGTACCGTCTTAAAACATACAAAAACAGCAGTGCAAAAGGAAACACGTTAAACCTACATCACACTGCTGCCCTCTCTGTAGACCTGTCTCACACACACACACACACACACACACAATGTCACACTCACGCACTGCTGCAGCCATGGTGCTAAACCGGTCATGCACATACCTCCTTCACTCCGCGCAGCATGACAGATCACACCAATGGATTCACTAGCTTTAATGACCCAGCGGGACACGAGAGGGCAAGAGGGGGACGTGGCGAGAACTGCGAGAGGAAGAAGCGCGTTTACCTTGCATCATAGTCGCAGATTTTCATCCTATGTCGCCCTCCGGGGTGCACACGTGGACAGAAGAAGAAGAAGAAAGATCTAGGCGGTCAAAACGGAGCCTGGGCAGGGCATGGCTAATTGTGCACAGCTCATCCCACCTCCCTCCACCGCTGTGAAGCACGATGTTGATTTCTTCCACCCTCGAGAGGGCCGGGCTCGCACAAGGGAGGCACGACGACAAACGGCGACACACTTGGAGGACCACGAGCGAGAAGACAGACCGAGGGAATAAACACTCCGAATACAGGGGAAAGCAGGAGGAACGGAGGGGAGGGGAGTGTCCTCCCTGAGTGCACTAGGCCCCGGACGCCTGAGCAGCATCGACACGCGCCATCTCTGTGAAGGGGTGAGGAGGGGCTGGGGGGGCGGTGGGATGCTGAGGAGGAAGAGAGAGCGGTACAGAGAGCTAGATGGGCAGAGAGAGGCAGAGGAAGAGTGGGAGAAGGAGGAGGAAGCTCTGTGATGTCACATCTGCAGTGAGCCAATCCCTGAAAGCACGGTCACATGGCAGGCCGCTGTCCTCTAATGCCTCGGTTAGTTAGCGCCGTCTTTCCTTGCCTTGAGCGCACACTCAGCTGCATGCACACTGTGGAAAAAAAAAGAAAAGATCTCAGCTTGTAGTGGACATTTAAATGTCTACTGAAGAAATGCATCTCTGGGAAAGACAAGGATTTAATTGCAATGTATCAACTTTGTTTAACTTGTAAAATAAAATAGAGAAATAAAAATGGATGGCAAGGAAAAAAATGGCACTTTAAAGCTGCAGTATGTAACTTTTATAAAGAATATGTTTGTATATTTGTTCAGACAGTCACCATGTTGTGACAGTTTGTTATGAGACAGATAATCTGTGACTAGATCAATCTCCTCCACCTTCTCCCTGAGCTGTTAATACCGTCTGATGAAACACCCAAACAAAAACAACCAATCAGAGCCAGGAGGAGGGGCTTAGTGCTGCCAATCTTTCTCGTGAACGTGCTGCTAAATGTGCTAATGGTGGAGAAACAACTTATCATTACAGGAAAACTGTTTATCTGCCGTCAGCATGCTAGTTATGCTCATGCTAACTAGAATGAGCATTCACAGCAGGCTATGCTAGCTACAGCATAGCAGAGAGAAAAGTGGGAGTGGAGGGAGGATGAGCAGCACCCCACAAGATTGTGGTTGACAGCGCTAAGACCCACCTCCTGTCTCTGATTGGTTGTTTCTAGTTCGCACTAGGAGATTACCCGTCTTATACCAAACTGTCACAACTTAGAGACAGTTTCAACAAAATGTGTTAAAAACATATTCTTTAGGAAAGTTACATATTGCAGCTTTAACAAATTTAGCGAGACAGTCCTTGTGCCAACTAAAAGTCTCTGACATCGGTCTGAAGAAAGATTGTCCCACAGGTTCTTGAAGCCCAATTGAGGGGAGCCCATACAGGCTCTGGGCTTTGACTAGGCCCAGGACGTTTAGTTTCTTAATTCTGAATCTGTCTTTGGCAGATTTACTGCTTTGTCCCAAATGTTTTGGGACATTTTCATGTTGAAGGGTCCAGTTGTGCTGCAGCTTTATTTAGTTTGACAGATGGTCAGAGTTAGGTAGTAACTAGTTGCATTTACTTGTGGAACTATTAAAAATTCAAGATGACTTGGATTTTCAACTTCAGCTGCAGTTTCCAAGCCTCTGAGTTTCCGCCTCATAGAGCACCCCACCTCCGAGTCTCACACACTCGGCTCCTTCAGACTAGCCAGCAGCAATTAGCAAACACCGGGTGGAACTGCGCATCTGCTGAGCTCCTTATAGGAGCTACGTCTCAGTGAAACGCTGGTGGAAACGCTGTTAAAGGATTAATAGACATGTTGTGATGACTAACTGAAGGCAAAAAGAGCAATAGTTTCTTAAAGAGACAGAGGCCCAATTTCAGCGCATTAAATCAAATAGTCAAATTTCTTTTAAGGCATATTTGATATATGTAGCATTTTCTTAACAACTGAGGATAACAGTTACTCGATTGAGCTACAAAATGGCACTTTGTATTTTGAAAACACATAACACTGCCCCTTTAAAATCTTTCTACAACAGTCAGCAGGAAAGGGAACGACTCCTGATAGTAACTTCACAACCTAACCTACGAGAAATCTTAAAAATCCTTTTCAAAGTATTTCTGCTGTTTGGACTCTATGCAGCAAAACAGCAACAGCAATTCAACCACAGCAGGACAAAAACTGACAGCTATAATTATTGCATCTTCTCACTTTAGCCCAGAAGGAAAAGGGAGTGGCAGAGGACAGACCTTTTTTTTTTTTCTCTTTATGACATGTGCAGCAGCGCAGCACAACAGCGAAGATGTAATCAGCTAAAAATATTTTGCGGATTTAAAAGTTGTTTGGAAGAGAAGGTGGTTCATGGAAGGCGTGCGGCGCGTTGCCGTGGGGGTTGACATTTCTGTGGCAGCAGTCATGAAATTTTAAAGACAAGAAAACGTTTGGTTGTTTCGTCTGTGTTGGTTCTGATCTCTCGTGCAGATGACCTCACTACAGCTGAAGATGCCGATCTGTAAATGTTATTTCCTACAACTACTGTACGTGCCAATGAAAAGTCTCACAACCTGAAGCCACTGAACGACGGATAAAAAAAAAAAAACGAAGCCCAGAGCGTGACCACGTCGTCCTGATCTAGTTGTCAACAGAGAGGTCTATTTCTGGGTCTCGCTGTCAGCATGAGCGTCCAGCAATAGTTGTTAATGAGCTTAACTAGCAAGAGGGCAGGGTGTGTTCCTGTGTGCTTTCCTTCTTACGCAAGAAGCTACACAGGGGTCAGAGGTCGCGGCAGCAAGGATTACGGGATGTGAGTAGCAGGACGTCCCTTCATCGAAACAGTTTGTGTAAAATCAAGCTGCATTATGCATTGCATGACAGAAATACATAAAAATAATTTTAAAAAATAACAAAGTAGAGGTATAGGTGACAACCCTGAAAAAAATGAGCATCTTATGAATGTTGATGAATGACTGCAACGTATTAAACTATCTACAAGGGGTGTCCAAACTTTCTGACACGTGGGCCAAAATCGTCAACTCAACAGTTCACGTAGGACAAAGAAGTAAATATAAAACTAAACTCAAACACGTAAAGAAGTCAATTTTTTTTGGTTGATTTTTGTTGGAAGCAAATGTCATTTGCAGTAGATCCAAAACGTAAAAGGGATTTTGCATGTTTGAAGTATTAAGAGAAAGGCATCTAGTTTTCACATTATTTTGGGCTCGTTTGAACAAATTCATTCTCAGTTATCAGAACAATTACGGGTCACTTTCTTTAAAAAAGATTGCTACATTTAGCCAAGTTTAATAAACAAAATAAAATCTGTTCTCTTGATAGACGTGGTTCTACGTAGAAAAGTAGTAGCAAGTACTTTGCATTGTACTTATTGTAAGATAATCCCGAGAAAGTGTGAGTGACCACTGTTTTCTTTGACTGCATTCAGTTTTATTTAACCTTTTTAGTTTCAAGTGTCTATAAATTCAGTGATATAGTAAAGCTGTAGTATTTTTAGTCAGCCCCATTCATGTAAACAGAACTGACCTGATTTACTGGGTTAACTAAAGAATTAAAAAATGTATCAACTGTATCATTTTTAAATCATAAGGGGAGGAATTTCCATTTGATCTCATCTGTTTTGGGGGACAAAAGGACAGCATGCAATGTTTTCACACTGAAAACATCAGCTCTACACTTTATGGTTGTCAGACCGCTTGCTGTGAGAGATGCAGAGTGCCTGCTGGTGGCTGAAAGGCGACATGGCTTTCCTGCTGGTGTGTCAGGTAAATGCAGCCTGAGGTGAGTTCAGGACTGCAGGTTCTAATGTCCCAGCAGGGAGGGAAGCTGTGGATTTACGGTAAGTTAAACCCTCTAGCATTAATATCATATCGCAGGGGTGCTGGTGGGTTTTATTATTTTAGCCTTTGTTAGCTAGAAAAAGATTATTTACTTCAATTCTGCAACCTTATCAGATTTGTTAGTTGTTCCAAGACAAAGCATGAGGACAAATGTTTTCTTCTTCTCTCTGAATTCAGGAGCAACAAGTATCTGCCTTCCCATTGCAATTCTGTCGATAATCTGCTAATGTTGAAAAAATAATAATATATTTCACCACTGCGGTGTTTCCAGTAATTATGACGTTAATTAAAATCACGCGAATGAGCTTGTTCACGCGACAAGTCGGTAAAAGTCACGGCGGCCATTACCATAACAGCCGGTGGCTTGTGCAGGATTTGGACCAACAAGCTTTTGGGGGAAAATGGGAGTCGGCGGTGTTACCTTAGAGCTAAGATTTAATCCTTTCAAATGACACACATTTTTATGAACTGTACCACGTTGTGTCCGTAATAAAATGACAAACACAACCCGTCATCCTCCTAGTCCTTCTTCGTTCTTCTTCGTCGTTTTGCCAGTAGTGACGTTCAGCAGTTGATCACGTGACTCGCGTGGCGCGAAGAAAGTTTCCGCCCCCCATTGTTTTGTTGTTTTTTTTATTGGCGTGTTTCTATTAGGCGAATTTATTTTCGAATTTTAAATTTGCGCAATTTCGTGGTTAATGAAAACGCAGCCAGTAATAGGCGAATAAATGATTAGTCCTACCTGGACTCTGAGGATGATGAGGGTCACCCCGAAGCCCACAAACAGGCTCCAAACAAAACCCCCTGGAATTCAAAACTGAATTTCAGTCAAGACTGTCCTCCATTATCATATATTCAATTGGTTGGCTTTAAGAGGGCAGATGGCAGATTACATAGAACTTTACCAAAGAACTTTACCAAAGGTCTGGGTCAGACTGCTTGTTTGGTCTTCAGCATCACACAGTCCAACCATTTCACCAAACCATTCGGCTCTGGGGAGGTGAGAAATGTACATGCATGTGAATTTTACTGTTTTCTTGTTTGAATGTTTACTTTTTGGTTTTATTTGTGATTTTTTTTTTTTTTGCTAGATTTTAAATAATGTCAGAAACTGCTCAGAAGTTCCAAAACTTCTTTCTACGTGCAAGAAAAAAAAATACACTCCAAAGTAAATATCTGGTTTTCCTTCTGTATTTCCACCACTAGATGGCAGAGCAACCCTGTAAATGCTCATTCCATGTTTTTTAATTATTATTATTTTTTTTTAACCAGCGTTTAACCCAGCCAGTTTGGGTTTTTGCCGTCAACATCTAAAAATCCTGCATGTGCTCTGAACTTTCCATCCGCGAATAAAAATAAAATTTGCCTAACGAGCTGTGAAAATGACATAGTTTGTGTGGTGGAAGTTTTGCTGGCAGCGTCGCTGTAATCCGATCATGGCGGTATGTGATGTCAGATGCCATGACAACCCACACTCACCAATAAAAACACAGCACCCTCGCAGCCGGCGATGGGAACTGTGGATCGGGAGGTGGCGGTGTTATGCACCGGTGCATTAACCAATTGTCTCTGGGCAGAAAAGGCTCAGCACTGAGAATCACCAGGGGAAAGAAAAGGAGCAAAAAAAGGATGATGTAATCCTTTAAAGGAACATTCACAAAATGTAAAGACAGTGACAATGGACACATGGGTCGAACTAAAGCTGAAATCATCACCAGGAGATTTACATGTGCATGTCTTATAGACAAATTGTTTGTTTCCCTGAACAGAAATGATAAAATAGCTTGAAACCCCGCATTAGTTTTCCCATACACCACATTTTTAGGTTTCTATGTTAGCCTTCTGTTTCTTTTTAGAGATGGTTACAGTCCTGGTACGCTTATGTCGCCACTATGCGTTTTGGAATACTCCCAAAGTGTTCTGGCTTACATAATAATTTTATCAGGAATATGAATATGGGTTGGAGAAAGAACCAGAACAAGTTTTAGAACGACCAGTTCTTTGGGCAAATGTGCTAGCAGTAGCGCGAGCTAACTACTTGGCCTGTAAAAAGGCTAACCTGAACAAACTCTGACATTGACCTTGTTATACAGCATTATATCACTACACATGTAATATTTAAACAGTGTTATATATTGAGTTAATTGTTTGTGCATGAAAGTCTAATCAAGGTACATTCTGCTTGTATTCAGAACTTACATCTTCCAAGTTCCCAGTCGGAAATACAAGAATGTCTGGTAAACTTGGAATTCCAGGTCAGAGGTCACCAACCAACCTCAAGGTTCGTATCCAGTATGCGTGTTGCACGTATGAAATGCTGGCATATATTAGCAGATATACTCAGTAACACCTCCGATGGTTTGTGTATCTTCAAATCATACAGAGCAAAGTGTAAAATATCTATTGTGAACGTGTTTCTTTGTGTTGTAATGCATAAGTAGATATGAAAAACATGTCAGCATGCATTGTAGTAGTTAGCACCGAAACAATTAGCAAAGCCATGGTTTTCTCACTTGCAGCTAGAATGCTCCCATTTTGGGTGTGACTTTGTTCTCAACTCAGTTTGTTCCAACTTCTGGAACAAATTGAGCATAACATTGAAAATTATGAGAATGTTGTTTTAATTTTTATGGGGGGAGGAAGGGATGTTGAAAAAACATACATTTTAACTTAAATATTACTTGATTGGTTCTTCAAGTTAAGTGGTACTGTGGACTCCAGGGTTAATACCTGAGACTTTCCCTAAAAAAACACTTCAGTCTATTTAACAGTTAACACACCAATTATATCTTTAATATGCATCAATATGAAACCATCTTGGATTACCACAGAAGCTAATACAGTCTCCCTTATCTCTGCTCTTAAGGGTACAGTCAATCAGAGTCAAGCAAAATGAATGGAGCTCCTGTACTGTTCATTTTGCTAACGCCAGCCAACAGCATGTGAAGTAGCATCGCGCCTAGGCTTTTCAGATTCCCTACTAGTAATATGATTTTCTTATAAAACTTTCATGCAATATTAGAAAAGTAATAACCACCTATCTTAGAATCTAAAATGTTTCACTTGCATCTTGATCGGAGACGTTTGTCACTTGTCTCTTGTTACTTGCGTCATGTTCAGACTCTGTAAGACATGAGAAGATGGTTCATTCTCACATCAGTGGTTTGTCTGGAGGAGGGTCTTTCCTGAGATAACAAGGTCTTGGGATGACTGTGGTTCAGTGTTAGAGTAGTTGTCTTACAATCGGAAGGTTGTAGGTATGATTCCAGCTTCCATATGTCACGTATCAACTTGCCCCTGGCACATCGACACGTGGGCAAGGCAATCAACCCCAAGTTGCTTACTGATCTGCATATCGGTGAGCATGAATGGGACATGAATGTGGGTGTAGCGTAAAGCGCTTTGAGATGTCAGTATCACTGGGAAAGTGCTGCGTAAATTCAGATGTTTCTAAAGGCCTTTAGCTGAACTCATGGGAGGAATGTCTTAAAGGTACAGAACAACAGAAAAGGTTCAGACAGGTAGATGTGAAAACCTTTGTTTGTGACATATTCTGGAATCCCTTCAGATGAAGGCATCGTGTTTTCAGGGTTTATTCCCTACTTCACACTGATAGACAGGCTCTGTTTATGTGATTTCTTGATCCTACAGGGTCTGTCAGAAAAATCAAACTCAGCTGTCCAAAACAAAACTGTTGTGAATCACAGATAATTCAAGATTAAGAACTTACTTTTTCACATAGGGCCAGGCTGGTTGGCCCTATGTGCCAACCAGCCTGGCCCTATGTGTCTAAAGAAAATTATTACTATTTTGGCCAAATGGGTTTAGTAATCTTCTTCTGACATTTCCTTTCAACCAAACTCATGCATGTCTTGTTCTTTTCAAAAACTGACTTTCTCACAGCATCTAGTTTTGCTGTTAGCAGTCAGATAAACACAAAACAGAAACATCATAATAAAAAAACAAACCAAAAAAATAAGTCTGTGGTGTAGACTTCAGTGTCAGAGTATTCTGCTGTGAACCAGATCGAGAACCTGACCTGCCTTGTTTGCATATGACCTCAGCTCCAACGCCTCAGGCTAAACAGAAACACCATCCATTATAAGGAGTGGTTAACCAGCTCTCTCCCAAATTACAGTGACTCTGGATTCCAATTTTACTGATCTAGCAATTGCGCAGCTCCACATATCATGTTACACACTGCTCTCTGAGAGTTACTCATGCAGACTATCATTCCCTTGCAAAGAACAAAAAAACAAAAAACTATGAGCTGGTTGTTTAACAGCTCATAGCTAAATTAGCTCATTTAGTATTCTAAATGAGCTAATTTAGAATACTAAATTAGCTCATTTAGTATTCTGCAAGTCGACCTTCGGAGACTTTTCTGCCAAAGTAAATTTCACGTTTCTGCCTATGACTGTAATGTCGCCGTTGACACCCCCCCCCCCTACTCTCAGCCACATCCTCTGATGAATGACGGTGGAACATTTTCACCACCTTGGCGGAGAGGCCGTTGCACACGAACGTTTCCTGAGGATGTCTGTCTGCCAGACCACTCCTCACGCTCGCTGCACCCTGATTGTGACTGGCGACCCTGGAGAGGTATCCAGATAAAGCCCTGATTACGTAGAGCTGACCCCGCTTTTAACCCACCGGCGAGCCTCCTGTCTTCGCCCTCCTCTATCTGCCAAAGCTCCAGGCCCCGTCCAGACAGCGCTGCTCCAGCTTCATTTTTCCATAACACCGGCTTCCTATGAGACATTTGCCCTGTTCAGTGCTGATCTTTGGCCGCTCAGACTAAAGATAAGCCAACCTCTGCCATCAAGTTGCTAAGCCTCTAGTATTGACTGCTTTGTTTGTGCAGTTTCTAAGCTTAAGGGCCCCGTTTACATGCAGCCACTGTTGAGTTAAACCTTAATTTTTTTCGTCGTGATCCAGCCGCTCGTTTACACGACTCCTGTGATCAGAGTCTCTCACATCAAATTTGTTACCAGGTCTCAGAGTGGAACTTCTCTGTAACTCCCCCTGCGGTGCATAAAAAACAACGCTAACCATGAAAAAAATGAGGAGTACATGTACCCCAAAAAAGTCAGAAATTTTTAGATTAATTTTTTTAGAAAATGAGAAAATAATTTAAAAACTATACAGAAATGTTGAGACTAATCTCAGAAAATTAAAAAAAAAAAAAAAGACTAAGAAGTTTTGGAGTTTGAAGAGTTGACAAGTTGCTAAAAAAAACAAAAACAAAACCCTCAAATTTTGAGATTCATCTCAAAGCAAAAAACCTTTTGACTTCTGAAACTCAAATCTCCTGTTTTTGTATTTCAGAGTTGGTTTTTTTATTTTTATTTTCGCAAATTTTTGACTTTTCAAACTCAGAAATTTCCTCGTTTTTTTCTAGAAAATTTCAGAGATTTTTTTGGCAGAAATTTACTCCTTTTTTCTAATACACCATCCTACTTAACCTGTTCAGTTTAGCACAATTTCTGATAAAGAATATGCTACACATGCAAAGTGCCCATGGGAGACATGTTGCTATTTACAGTGAGGTGAAAACTAAAGTCAAAAGCCCATGTGCTTTGATAACATGCTAACATCACAGCGCCATCTATTGGCTTGGCATGACAACTACAACTGATACAAGCCTTCTAAACATGGAACTTTTTGCTAATCAAGTTTTAAAGGGTTTTGCTTTAAAGGGTTTTGTTTCAGACATAAGGCTTTACAGAAGAAATCCAGTGCAAGGACTTAGAGCTAAAAAATAGGGATACACTTTAAGTGAAATGTGAATGGCTTCTATCACTGTTTCCTACTTTCTCCCACCCTCCTGCAAGCACCAAGCCAAGGGATTTTCCTTCCCACCATCGCTGGCTGGAGCCCTATTTCCGGATTGTGTTCATTTACTTTAGTTTGCAGAGCACACAGGAATGTGAGGCCATGGAAAACTGAGAGTGGCAGTGTGGCCACGGCGGTCGGGAGGGAAAGACACAGAAAGGAAGAGCGAGGTGCGCGTGCGGGATAGAGAGTAGGCAAGACGGAGCTGAGACGAGCCCGCGAGCTACAGACTCCACCAAAATAGCACAAGGAAGAATCTCTGCGGGTAACATAAATTTGCACACGACGAGCGTAATCAAAGGGAGAAGGCCCAGACATGCAACATAAACAAGCCTCGTGATGTTAGGGATTCCTTTTGTCGCAGCCGGGTTCGCCTCCCGGCCTGCTCCGTCGCCCGTCTCTGTGTTCGGCCCAGTTCGCTTCCGCTTTCTCCTCAGCATCCCACCGGGATGCGCTGGCTGAGACCCAGAGTACGGCCCTGTTTGTGACCCGATTACCTCTTGACATTTCCACTGTCGATAAAAGCCGGAGCTCTGTGGCGGGTGTAATTGTCAAAGTGGTCATGTGGGCTTAAGAGGTCTTAAGAGTTTCAAGCGGCTTGCTCTAACTCCACTAGATGAATAAACAGGATCGGCTCCATTAACGGAGGTCGTTTTTATCTGCGCTAAATGAGATTTTAGAGGAATCTGGAAAACAGTTGGCCGACGGTTTAAAAGGGCACACTCGAGCCGCCTGCTATGCTACCAAATTTCATTAGAAATGTAACTTGACCAGCTACCTACGCAGTTATGCTAAAAAATGCATTAGTTAGCAGATGTTTGTGCACCAACATGGTGGTCTCCAGATCCTGTTAAATTCCTCAAAAGTTTCTAGTGACGTTCAAAGAAGACAACCTATTGGGAAAGTTTTCATACCCTTTGAACTTTTTCACATTTTCTCATGTTACAACTACAACTTTCAATTTTTTTTCTTCTTTTTTTTGGTGACTTCAAATAAAAGCGTAACACAAAGTAGCACATCATTCCTAAACAAATGTTCCACATTTGAGTCAAAAGTGACTCAACCTTTTGGGGTTAGTCTTTACTAGTTTTGAACATCTAGTTACCAAATTTTTGCCATTTTGTTTCGTGTCGGAAAACTAATTACCATATTCGTTAATATTGTATTATTAAGCCATACAGTGTAGCACTGTAAAAAATAAGGCTAAATTAAGATGCCAGTTGGCTGCTATTATAGAGCAAATTTTTTAAATTAAGTATTTTATTTGATCACTAGATGACTTTAATTGAGTCGCTGGAGTTCTGAATAGGAATTTAGACAGTAAATGCAGACCGATTTATTCATTGCAGGCAACCAACAGAGTGAAACTGAGATGTCTGACATATTGTCACACACAATATGTTTTGTCCAGTGACCAAAAATATCAAAGGATTTTCCCTTGCAGCTGTAGCCTTTTTATTTCCCACATGGTTTGTTTTTAACTGTGAGTTTGATCCATTGTTTCACCCAGTTAGATAATTATAAACTTCTATGCAGCCTACCTCTTATTCTTCCATGCCACAAATTAAAAAGACGTTCGCAAGAGCAGACGATTTTTGTTTTTCACCACCGCAACATACTGCATCACGGACGTCGTGTTTCACAGTAGATTACTCTTAAATGTCATGGTTTTATGCTAAAGCATGAATGCCAACACTGTTAGTTGGAGATCTGAGCATGAAAAAACATATAGAAACGAACTGTGAACATAAAGCAATCACAAGACTGCTGGGACTGAAAAAAAAAAAAAGTGCAGCTCATAAAGCAAAGTGTTGTAAACTTTATTTTATTTTTTGCCACTCTTTACAAGGATACAGTCAACGTCAGAAGACATTCTGGTGACTATTTGTTGGACATTCTGTCCTTTCAGTGCCAGGAAAAAAAAATCCAAGCATCCAAAAATTGGTGTTTTCTTAACATTTCCTTCAACCTGCTAAGGATTCTGTCGTCAGCTAAAGGTTGGAAAGGGACAGCGCTGACCTACTATGTTCCAAAGAGCCAGAAAAGGCTCCTGTCACTCCACCTCTTTCTCCAGCACCTAATTAAAATAACTTTGAACAGTCGGAATGGTTGGATGCATTAAAACTGTGGTGTACCTCATCGCCAGTATCTATAACCGGTTTTTCTTTGACTTGGATTCCCTCCTGTAGTGTTCAACCGGACCGATAAGCAAACAGAAGAAGTTTTGACGTCAATTTTCTGAGCTGTTTTGGAATCATAGTCTGCCTGTAGCTTTAGAAATGGTCGCGGAGGAAGTGAACGAATCCGTTCAGTCTGCGTTGGACGCACTTCCAAGTATTGAATTAACATTAACAGCCACCTTGTTCAGATCTGCACTTCTGTCTTCGCGGTGAGAGTTGGCTGTTTACACCACAGGCAATTTACGGTAAGCTCGGTAGCGTCAAACTGGCGCATTACATATGTCACAAGCAAACGTTAGCAATTGAGAAAAATGTGAGACTTCAACATAGTCCACGCCTCCAGGAAGCAATTGTTTCTCAATAGTCGAGAATCCAGACACTTTGTACGAAGTCAGTAGTGTAGAACAATGGGCTGGTTTTTGGTCATAATTGTGTGTAGAGAACTTCATAGAATGGGCATTGATGGCTGTACGTGTTCCAGTCCATCCATATATCTATCATAAAATGCAATATAAGTGTTGGATGCAGTGGTGTAAAGCTTGCCACTGCCAGAATATAGAGGCCAGAAGATGGAGGAGTCTGGATTTGAGTCTGGTGAACAAATCCTTTTGTTTGACTTAGTTGAGTCAAATAAAAGGTTCCAATAAAAGGGAGAACTAATGTTTCAGCAAACCTAGACATTTGGGACAATTTCACGTTCCCATATTAGTGGCAACGGTTTTGGGACAGTCTCTTCCTGTTAACTCCTTAACTGTCACTCTCAAAACACACTAGATGTAGGTCAATGGGTTCATTAGGATACGGTGTGTCATCATGACAGCTAAAAGGTTCAAACATAGCTGTGCACAAGGTCTTTATGGACATGTGACAAACTCGCTGACTCATAACATGACTGACAGAGTTTGGTGGGAAAGAACTTAACAGGCCTGAACAGAGTCCAGACCTCAACCCAAACAAGTTGTGGGATAAATATGAGTGGAGGACTTCAGGTTCAACACCAGCGTCTGACCTCATTATTTAACTCTAGAAGAATGGTAACATAAAAAATACACCCTTTTGTGAAAGTCGATAGTTGAAGCTGTTACATCCACAAAGATTGAGGATATTGAACTCTATCTATTAAGAAATGGGATGTAACTCAAGTTCACGTCTGTATGAAGGCAGATAAGCAAATACGCTTTGCAATGTAGCATGTACAGCACTGCAAATACAGTTTGCAATTTTATTATCCCTCCACAACTATGCATTTCTGATTTAACATCGTGGCACTAAAACCAGCGTAAACCTCGGTCTACCTTCCCGTGTACGTCATAAAAGATGAACCGATTTCTTTGCTAATTCTGTCTTTAATCTTAGTCATGCTGGCACAAAACGAATTAGAGGTTCATTTTGCAAAAAGGAGGGAGAGAAGAAAAAAAAACTCCTCAAGTCACAAGAAACAGATTCTTTGCTTGTGTCACCCTGACAAAGTCAGCCTGTGCAAGTCAGCACTTTTACCAGCTGGTCATCTGCCCACCAGAATCTTGTGTGCCGAGATTACGAACAAAAACAGCAACCGCTGTTAAAGGGGGAGGATCACATTCATTTAACTTACATGATACACCAACACTGTAATCAGTATTTTTGGAACAGCCCGTGTGCATAAGAGCTGTATTTATATTGTGAAAAAGTTTGTGGAGGGGTTCTTATCATAACCCATAAATCAACTGGGACACATATGACCCGTACGGGAAAGATAAAAAAATGTAATAGAGTACCACACTCTTGCTATTGTTCATTTAGCTACATGATTTTCTTTCATGTCTCAATGTGATCCCATCTTCGGTTAACCATCCTAACTCAAGCAAAAGGAGAATGGAAAAAAAAATCACGTAGCACAATCAGCTCACATTTGATTTATCAGCACAGTGATCCTTTATTGAAGTAGGATGACATTTAAACGGTTGTAACAATGTAATTAAGTCGTGGCATGGGAGTTTTTCTTTTTTTTCAGTTCTCGAAGTCCATCCCCAGGTCAAGTCTATTAAAGTCAAACAGATGACAGCAGCAGCTCTAGACCAAATGTACCAGTGGGGAAAGTTTTTTTTTTTTTTTTTGTGGGCGCACCAAACAAAAAATGAAACAGACAAACAACAAAAGAACCAGAGCAATAATTCATTGTTTAATATATGAGCCAAAGAGCAACCCGACCCAGCCTGAGCCTTCAGACATGGCGTCCAAACTCGATCTAACCCGACTGACTAACTTTAATTATAGGCTGAGCCCGAAGTAAACCTGACGTATTATTTTAATGAAGTTTTTACTGCTTTCGTTTATAGGCTATAATTTGAGCACGTAAGCAGCGTTACTTCTCCCGTTTTTAGCTTTCGCTGAACGTCTTCCAGCTCCGTCTTGTAACTTGTTGTAACCGCAGGGTGAGTCAAATGCGAATCTTCTGGGATGTGTGATTGGTAGGAGCGGAGCAGGGCGGGGCCGCATGCGCATTGTGCAGTCTGATGAACTTCTGCA
The DNA here is from genome assembly GCA_903066815.1 of Brachyrhaphis roseni. Classification (NCBI taxonomy): domain Eukaryota; kingdom Metazoa; phylum Chordata; class Actinopteri; order Cyprinodontiformes; family Poeciliidae; genus Brachyrhaphis; species Brachyrhaphis roseni. The sequence goes on from CAEFZY010013929.1 coordinate 40,638, forward strand.
TCTGTCGTTCTTTTTTTCATTGTCACGGTAAACTACCTAATCACCTGTCTAGACTATTACAAGTAGATTAAAACAGCTTTATATTGTGCATTCTTAAAGGGGCAGTATTGTGTGTTTTCCAGCCGCAGTGCCATTTTATAGCACAATCAAGAAACTAAGTCAGTTATAACATGTTGTGCATATCACTTAAATCACAAAGTCAAATTTCTTTTAACGCTCTATCTCTTTAAGAAACTATTGCTCTTTCTGAGACTCCGCCTTCAGAAAGTCATCACAACATGGCTCCTCTATTCACCCTTTAAAACGTTTTTACCAGTGTTTCCCTGAGAAGTAGCTCGTATAATGAGCTCAGCTGATGCGCAGTTCCACCAGGTGTTTGCTAATTGCTGCTGGCTAGTCTGAAGGAGCTGAGCGGAGGAGAGGTGGGAAGGGCTCTGTGAGGTGAAAGCTTTGAAACTGCAGGTCTGAGGAGGAGCTGGGCCTCGAAGGCTGAGCTAAGTCCAGCCAGACGTTTAGGGCATCTGAATGGTTGCCACGGGAGATTAAAGGATTTCTCAAACATGAATGAACAAATAAAAGCAACACCCCAGATATGTTTAGATGAAAAAAATAACATTTTGTAAATCTCAAAAAAAGTAGATTTTACACAATACCACACTTTTTATGTGGTATTGTGTAAACACGCTACAGAAGCTGTAATCCTACGTCAAATTAGCCAAAGCTAAAAGTGCAACACCTTAATTTTTAATTCATTGTTAAAGTAAAATTGTGACCATAAAAAAAATAAAACTGGTCCAAATGAACGGTGCACATCATCCTAGGACATTAACATAGTCTCATCTCTTGGCCCCTGGTCAGTACAGGGGCCATGACCAGGGCCAGTTCTACAGTTCTACCTCTCTAGAGCCGCCCACAGATGACAGGGTATATATTTTTAACCCTCAGGAAAGGCGCATCCCAAACTATGACCCTGAAAGACTGGATTAAATCCCGACACATGACGCAGAAAATAGGTTTATTTGTTCCTCCTCGCGGCTCAAGGCTGTGTCATTTACTCGGTCGGGTCACTGATGTTGCTGCTGTTTGTGCAGGAGTCGCGTAATCCTAGATTCCCCCGTCCTGTCATCCCCGTTATTGTTATGTCTCTTGTCTTGAGTGTGCGGCACACGTTAAAATAACTTCTCTAAGACCTGCTGTGGCCAGCGTGGTTGTTCCTGGGAGTTTGCATGCGGGGCAATGAGGTGGCAGTGGCGTGCTCTTGCATGCCAAAACTGGAGGGTTGGCCAAAGGGGGGTCGAGGGGGAGTCGGTTTGTTTTGTCAGCAAAATGTCAATCTGTTCTTCGCGAGGTTATCCCATATGATCTCCCTAAATACACAGGATGGGGTTTGTCCATCTGGTTGGCAGTTGAGAGCTCTCACACTCCCCCCACCCCCTTTCCCTCTCCCACCCATTAACACCCACCAGTGCGAGCCTACGTCTAGAGGTCCTGGCTTTCTACCTCCCACCAAGAGGATGTGAAAAGACCGACAAAGCTTTCCATTCTCTTCCCCTTACTGTCAGATTTTTGGATCAGTGTAATCCTCGGATGGCTGGAACACTTGTACAGCGGTTCGGTTGCTCCCTAACAACTTACTTGACAACGAAAACAATGCGATGCTGGTTTTCTCCAAAAAAGTGAGACTCCCCCACCCCATCCCCTCTGCCGCCCAAAAAAAAGGAACTGAACTCTCAACCAACCCTGCTACTACCCAAATAAAAAAATTTTAAAAAAAAAGTCCAGTAAGCCAGATCATTCCCTGTCCAAACTGCCTTGGGCTCCCCCTAAGCTATTCAGCGTGTGCAAATGAAAGATGTGTCTTGGAACGGGGCTGGCCTCAAGGCGCAGCAGAACCAGCCTCACACACACACACACACACACACAGATAGAGAGCAGTCCTCTGGACGAGCTTGGCACCCACACTAGCAACTGTGGGCCAAAACTCATGTTGCGTGCTAACTCTCTCCCTTCTCTCCCCCTGCGTCCCTCCCCTCATGCTAACCCGCTCTGCAATTATATGCTGCACTCCCACCCAAACATGCAAGAATAGGCCTTCTCAGTCAACAGACAAACCGAGTCATTCTGTCCTCAAAACCATGACATCATGACCATTTGACTTCAGCATGAAATTCAAGCTTAATTTAAATTTGTCAGGGAAAAAAAAAAAAAGAAAGAAAGAAAATGTGGTGTGTGTTACACTGGCAGAGGGCTGCAGCGCTGTTCTCCGTAACTTTCTGCAGTTCTGAGAAGGCAAAGCTAATTTATTCTCTGGAACATCAAGCTCATGAGGCTTATGTGACCCGAGCCAATTGTCTTGGTGCTTTGAGAAATTTCTTAACTGGGGAGGAACATGTATTAGGATGGAGCTGAGTTGTAGCGGCGATGTAAGCGCTAACTATCTCAGTGAGGTTTTCGAACAAGCAAAGGAGTTTTTAATCATCTTTATTGCTTGACCTCTATTTTGCAAATGCTGTCAGGTTGACATAACGTCATTGAGATTTTGTGTGCTGGACAAAAATGCGAAGTTGTCACATGGGACTCAAAGTTTTCACAAATAAAAAGTTGAAAAATGTGGTGTGCGTATGTATGGAGCTAAATTGGGGCCATAAAGTTTGTTCAAAAGAAAAACAATTTAAACTAAAATAAAAAAAAAAACATTGAATCTGAAAAGGAGTTTTAATTTTTTTTGGGTGGGGGTGGGGCGTATTTTTCTTCAGTTTCAAATCTTTTTGTTTCAGTTTCAATTGTTTGTGTTTGCTTGTTTTTTTTTTTTTTTTTTACAAAATTCATGGCTCCAATTCAGCTCCATATGTGTGTTTTCAACCCTCCTGACTCAAGCAGGGACAGTTTTGCCCCTGCTTCCCAGATATATTTTTCCTATGGGAGAAGTTATCTTATCTTAATGCTTTATATAAATACAATTGCAAGTCTTTTATTCAAGTAAGAGTAGCAACACTTCACAATAAAATGACTCGTGTAAAAGTGAAAAGTACAGGGTAATAAAAAAACAATACTCCCAGATGTGCATTTTTTTTCAAATTTTTTTCAATCTTCAAACACATGAATATATTTTGATCTAAAGATATCTGTTGTAAGTTCAGCTATATGTTAAGTATAGTAGCCCTGATGGAAGCTGAAGCTCAGGCAAAGTCTTCAGTCGATCATAAAATAGTGAAATAAAGTCATATAGAATCATATAAAAAAACTTAAAAACACATCTACAAAATGTAATGAACACCTTCCTCATGTTGTGTCGTCTACATGGTTTGTGGCAAATTTTGAGCAGGACCTTTTCTGGGTTTCATTTGTGTAATCCACAACTAAAGACAGATTCTCCCATATTAGCTATAAATCTCTACATCTCCTCTACATTGACGTTTTCAGATTTCTATTTGTAAAAACGCTGAAAACTATGTGTACTCGTCCTTCGACATCGCTATTATGCGCTACTTTGTGTTGGTCCGTCATAAAATCTGGCTTGAGGCTGTAAAAGCTACAAAGGGCCCGACTATTCGAGCAGGGCTCTGTATTCGGACCACTTTAACATGCAAAAGAAAAGTAATTTGAACACTGTTTGTGGAGGGAAAAAACAAACATGAGCATGTTTAAAACTTGGCAACAATATCAGTTTCTCTCAAGCTTTAAAAGCCTCAAGGACTGATTGAACCGCTGATAGCGTATTCCCCAGATCTGCCTCCCAACAACGTCCTGTCCCGTGTTCTGGGACAGAGTTCATAAAAGTGTGTGAGCGCTTGCATTTGCATGCATACATGACAGAGCCAGTGATTTGAACCTCAGCCCAGGGCCCTGCAACAAAGAGAGGTGGTGGGGATTTTTTTTTTAGTGCAACTCCACTTGCTCTCCCACACACTCATAAATAACTATCCAGATTCTCCTGGACCCGAAGAGAGACAAGGGGAGAGAAAGGAGCCATTTAGACAGCTCCTTTCCTCTCATGCCATGCAAGTGACCTCTTCTATGGGTCAAGCAGTCCGACCGCAACTCCGTCCTCTCGCCCTCACCCCCTACTCCCTGCCCATGCTGACACTAACTTGAAAAACCCCAACACTGGTGCAGCTGACAGAAACCACTTAAGTAAGCTTGAGGCATTGTGAAGGAGACTTTTTTTCTTCTTCTTTTTTTAAGACTGTGAAGGCCTCACAAGCTCCCGGGCCCAGAGCATGTGAGATGGCAGCTGAGGTCAGAGTTGAAGGTCCCCAATATGGGAGGAGGGGGATAAATCCTGCATCACGGACGACAATGGCCGCCGTCCCCACTGACAATGATGCCTTTGTGGACTACGGGTTGCTTGGTGTGTCCTGGAACTGTGCCTAATAGAGTTATAGTGCTAATGTGATGGCTGTGTAGCAGAGTAGAGTAGTGTCCTTTCATAGGAGGGGGAGTTGGGTGCTGGGGGGTGTAGGGGGGTAAAACTGCCCAGGAGCTTGAGAGAGTTCTCGGCTTTTCAGTTTTGCTCTGGATGAAAGCCGGCGATTGTGCGGCTGCGTTTGTTTGCGTGTGTGACGGAGAAAGAGAGAGTTTTCTCTCTCGACTCCAGCGAGGCTCCGAGCCATGGATCCTCGGCCCGCCGACACCCGTGACTTGTCCGTCTATAGCCCCGCGGCGCATCCTGGTTTAGCGTGCAGGTGGGGCTGACTGCTGCGTGACTTAGCCGTTTTGTGACGGAGGGGTCTGACTCCTTTCAGAATACCTAGAGTCGTCGTTTTAAGAAGTTCACACAGTATTTAAATTGTTTTCTAAACTAAAACCAGATATTTAAATACACATTATCTTACCATCTTACGTTAAATCCAACTACATTGCTCTGTTTTATGTCAGTCAGTACGGAAACTGAGAGAGGCCATACTCGCATGTCTTCTTTTTCTCGATATAATGAGATATCCATGTCGTTATCACAAAAATAACAATGACCGTTTTCTCGAGACAATTAGATTTTTCTCCCATTTATCACAAGGAAACAACCATTTTCTCAAGACACCGAGATCATCATCTTTTGTTGGATGCTCATGATCAGTTTCTCAGTGTTCTTGAGATGAACAGATGCAGGCTGACAATGTCGGATCATGGAGAATTTGACATTGCTCAACGCATCAATAGGACATACATGCAGTTTTTTTGGCATCACACTAGTCACGGGATCAACAACCTGAAGCAAAGACAAAGAAGAAGACAACAGGAAGTGCTTGGAGGTTGATGTTTTTTAATAACAATCTTAGTTGTGTGTGATTTTAACTGCGTTTTTTATCACTATTGCAAAATTTAGACATTAGCGAAATATTGACAAGGTGTTACGCACATTTGCAATGAAAAATCTAAGTTTACGCCGTCAGCAAAGACAAACCATCCACTTCTGTCAATTCTAATAATGAGTAATGAGCACACCTTGGCTTTGTCATTCTAGCACTTTCTGCATCACTTATTAAAAGATTTACGTAAATGCATGTGTTTTTTTAAAATCCACAACTTCAAAATATTTGTATTTCCACTGCTACGAGTATCTTAAACCAGTGATACTCGCAGCAAAAGAAGAAACTTGCAGATTTCTTCTACTTGCGCTGCACATACTCAAACCTTTATTTGGAACTTGCACAGGGGCGGGGAGGCTCCGGAGAAACAGGCTGATGAAACCACATGGATCATCGTCCTCTGCATACCTCGGACACTCAGCTGGTAGACTTTACGCGGCGGCGTGCCACGAGTACCTCAGTTGTCACCTCTGTTAGTAAGATTAAGCACAGGCAAAATAGAGTGGCAGACGATGAGTGGTGGGTATGACCACCGGGTGCTAATTCAGATGATGAGGGGGGAAGGAGAAGCAGGCCATGCTTATACAAACGAGACGCAGTCAGACACCAAAGTTCTTGGGGAAAAAAATAAATAAAACGGTATGTCAGTTTCGCTGATGCCTATAGTAACAGTAGCCTCCAATTTGACATTCCCTCCATCAAACATTGGTTTGTACTTCTTTTTTTTTCCCTCTCCCCTCTTTTCTGGCTTCTCTTTGACCTCCTTAAAAGAACAAGCTATGTTTCCCAGGGCCCAGCTATTTGAAGCTCATAGTTTTGGTTTTTCCAAGGTTTTTCTGTTCCAAGTCAAGCCGTTCAGACACTGTCCCTACTTACATTTCCACAATGGCAGGGTCCCAGGGTCCAGACCAAAGCCGCCCTGCGCTCTGCCCACAGTTGAGTTGCCTCTGGCAGGACCGCTGCATGCTTTGTGTGCTGGTTCTGGCTGCCGATCAGGGAAACCCCACAGTTTCACCATGGTGAATGTCGAGCGCACTGCCAGGACCATTATGTATCCCTTTATTGGCTATGAATGGCAGCATACTATGGTACAAAGGACTTAAGGGATGCGCAGTTTGCTCAAGGCTACAATGCAAGACAGTGACACAGACACTGGTAAACTAAACAAGTCCCTGTTATGATCCCCCAGTTGTGTCTCCAAAGGGTTTTCCCAACGGACAGCAATCGGATCAAACTTGAACTTGAAAATCTCATGATAATTACCCACAAAAAAAAAATCACAGCAAGCTTTACTTTAGCGTGCCATTTTCTTGCGCAATTGATTCAGTTTTCATGATTTATTTTGGCGAAGAGATTGACGGCCCGGGGTTTATCACGTACGCATTTAACACTCTTGAATAAGGGGATTAACACTTGTTTCATATTTTCACTCCAGAGTTCACATACCACACACTAAACCACACTGACCTAATAATCTCCTCAACACCACACGCATCACGCCTCCCGGGCGCTTCCGTTTTTAAACTTCCTCTCCTGACCTTACCGACCAGCAAAATGTCCAAACTGCAATTAATCCACGAGAATTACTGGCCCTTTTGTCGGTCGCTCCACACCTATTCCAGGATGAAAGTTTGTGTCAAAAGGAGTTTCCTCCTGAATTTAACAGTGAGAAACATCTGCCTGCTGCTTTCAAACTCGCACACGGTGTCCTCGCAATCTGGTGACAAAGCGGCTGTGGATATCAAGATGAGTCACATCAGCTAACCGGCAGCTGGCATCCTTGCAGTATCAGCCGATCCTGTTAATCTTCTGATTAGCTTCCAATGATCCCATCAGGGCTGCCAGGATTGGGGGGTGCAGAGCCTTGAGAGTTAACAAACAAGTCAGCCCTGTCCTCAAGCTACTCAAAGAGATAAGAACAAGAAGGAACATCACAAAGACAAAAATAAACGAATAAATTACAACCGCTGCCTTTAATCGGAAATTTGCGCAATTAGAAAGTACAAAAATAAATTTGCTTAACAAAAACGCAACAATTTCAAAGAATGTTTTTTGATCAAAGGTTTGTGTGGTAGAATGTGCTGGTTTTTCAGCCGTATGAAAATAGATGTATTTCGCAGAACTGCAACGGAAACGCTTTTTTCGCGCCACACGAGATGTTCGATCAACAGCAGGATGTTACTACTGGCAGAAACGCCAAAGAAAACAACAGGAAGTAGTAAGGGGAGGATAGTTTTGTTTTTTACGGACAATGTGCGGCTGGTTCTAATAGAGCTCTCACAGAATCACACAGTTCATAAAAAGCTGTGTGTCATTCAAACGTGTTGAATCTCTTCTGTAAAATTACAGACTCCAATTTCACCAAAACGCCGCATACATAGCCGCTCCAGCGATTGAATAAGATCCCAACGTCTCCTCTGATGGCTGATGGATGCCGAACACTAACAGTAACTGTTTACATGATTTTTAATGATTTATTGCGTGAACAAGCCTATGCGCATGTGATTTTAATGTCATTCCTTATTTAATGGAAACTCCGCAATTGCGAAATTGTGCTTTTTGTTGTTTATTTTTGACGTCAGTGGAATATCGACAAAAGTTTTCCTCGCGTTTGTAACAGAAACGCAGCTAACAGCCTGGCTAACACACCAGCAGCAAATGTTCACCGTACCAACATATCCTGAGCTGTACTGCAGGTCTGTTTCCAGGCGACGGTGGCAACCTGTGGCATAGTTCAGGCCTAGAAGCTGAAAGGGCACATTCTGAGCTCAGCTGACGGCGGGGGGTAGCAGGGAGTAGGAGGCCGTGAAGAAGAAGACAGGAGGTGGGGGGCTGGGTTGGGTTTCAGCCAAGTGACATGCCGTGACATGCCACGACATGCTTTCAAGCTCAAGTATGAAGACATGGAAGGCCCAAGAACAACACTTGGACATCATATATTACCTATAAACAGACACGGACACATGCGAGGACATTCGCCCGAAGCCACACGTAAACACCGGAAAAAAATCATGGAGCTGCCGCTGTAAAGTTATTCCTCCAACATCTAATGTTAGACGTTATTTCTAACATTTGTGTACAGTTCTACATGAATCTGTTTTTCAATACATATAGATTATATGAAGTAGGTTTTGGCCTCTTTCAACCCCACATAAATGAGTGAAAGCTGGTCATGTTTAGGCCACCAAAAAGCTGGTTGGAGAGACTAACCCAGAAACTGGATTTCTGAACAAATACAAATAAATTTGGGTTAAAACTGATTATTTTGAGCGTGCATGCATTCTTTGTTGCACTGTGATGGCAGTCTCCTGCATGATGGAGGTAGGCGCCACCAGCCTCCCTCACGGTGGAGTTCAACACACTCCACTCACATTGACATTATTTTACAGAATAATTTCACCATTTCCAGGTTTATCAAATGGAAGCGGATCAGTTAAAATTTATTTGGTTTTGGTGACAACTTAATCCAGATAATTGGTCAACTGAGTCTTCCCATATATCAGTCAACAAAATTTACTGTAGATTTAGTTGATTAGGATGCAAAGTCGATGTGAGAATGCATTTTGGAATCCTCTTAAATCTATGTACTGAACAAAAAAAAAAAAGAAAAATGTCTTCTCTCTCCCAAGGTTGCAACAACCAAATAACATTTTCTTCTTGCAGCTTATTCTTGATGCATATTCTGGGCCAAACCTTTTATTTTTATTTATTTATTTATTTATTTATTTGTCTTGAGTGGTGTCAGAGAAATATGAATGTGTGCTGCAGTAGGAGAGAGCTACAAAGACTTCATAGCAGTTTTTGCAACCAAGTTCTCGTGAAGCATTAAATGTCTTGGCAAGGAAGAATGTTCTTGTTCTCGCAGCCTTGGATTGAACAACACATTTCTCTGCTCTTGCAGAGTATGTATCAGCATTTGTATAGAGGTGAAATATTTACCCTAGAATGAATTGGATATAGAAATGGTTTGCAATAAGTTTTAAACAGCTTCCTATGAACAAAAATATACAGTATATATATATATATATATATATATATATATAAACATACATTGAAAACACGCAAGTATTTTTGGTAAGATTTTGCAAAACAAAATGTCTCACGTCTTGCAAATGTCAAAACATACAGCCTTTTTTCCCCACTTCCCAAGGTATGGGGAAAAATTTGTCTTTTTCCACTTGCATATTATTTCACTTATTTGACTTAAAATGAACACATATAGTGAAACCTCACTAGTTTTGTCTTATTTCAAGTGTACCAAGATATTTGTACTAGAAACGACCCAAAATACTTAATAGGACTGTGTTTCTGTAATGTACAGAAATTAAAGACAAATAACTTTTGTATTAAACTGCACATTCTTCTTTAAATTAAAAGCTTTGAAGGGAGTGCCAAAGCAGCATCCGTCTGAAGCCTAGGTCCTGTTGACACGGAAACGCCAGGACGGCAAAATGCTAAATGTTTTTTTTTTTTTCCCCATATTGGCTTCCCGTTTGCACCGTGACACCAGTGTTTTGGCCGGACGAAGATGCAAAGGTTTAACAACGCAATGCGAATCCATCCAAATGCAAACCAAAAACTTTTGGAAATGATGTCAGGCTCAGTTTTCGCACAAAACAACAACAACAATGGAGGACATCCGTGTTCTGTCTGAGCTTCTTCACCTTGTCAGGCTATTTTACGTGTGAAAGCAAAATCTGGTCGCTGCGGAACATTTATGCCGTCGGAGAACACTTTAAGTGACTCTACTCATTTACGAAAATACGACTCTGGATCAGAAAATTTGCAAAGTCTCACCGTCTCCTGCAGGCCTGGCATGCACACTGCATTTCGAAAACGTTGGGGGGTTTTGACATGGAGATGAAAACAATGCATTTTCATTAAGAAAATATGTGCGTCTACCCAACAGGGCGTGGCATCACAGAGAACACTGCAGTAAGCATGCCGGGCCAGTCGGTGGTGCTGCAGCGGTGCCACAAACTACCGAACAAAACCGGATGGCGCCATGGTTTTAATGAGAGTAAGACGCAGGTGAGTTACGGAAAGAAATGGAGCCACAACATTATTGTTTCAAAAATATATATAACAAAAGAAGAAGATGCATAAAACATGAAACTGTCCTTTTGAAATTTTTCCTTTGCGGATCCAACTAATCTTATTTCTGTGCGGATGGGGCCTTTGTCTGGGAATCAGCTCCATAAAAACTCCACAGACTGGAATGGTGGTAGCTATCAGCTACTTCTCCGGTTGACCACATGACCACAGCAAGGAAGCCGTGTCTCCGTCCAAAACCCTGGAAAAACTCCCTGGCGGCTTGAGATTTAATGTTACTTTGAATTTATTCAGTTCAACCACTCAAAGAAGAGAAGTCTCATTGCTTACTTTTCCATCTCATAATCACATTTTTGAGAACAAGCTTTTTATTTTGTGAAAATGTATGACCAAAAAAAAGACAAATACACATACAAAAAACTTCAGCAGCATAATTAACAAGTACCCAACTTCTCCTCCAATAGCATAAAAATCCCTGCATTCAGGCTAAAGTCATGACCGCGGTGATGCCATTTAGGCTATGAGCTGGCCGGACACTGATGGGGCTAAAGAGAGAGAAGGACGGGCTCCACGCAACCGTCTCCCGTAACTCTCTGGACTGGGGTCAAAGGGTATTTGGCCATAGAAGCCCGGACACCCACCGAGACAGACCCACTGACCAAACAGGCCCCGTTCCACTCTCTCCCTGTGCAGCCTCCAATGTCAGCTGGAGGAAGAGGCCTCGGCTGTTTAATTTTACAACACAGTGTCATTCTGTGTCGCGGGCAGAGCCGCACAATGCACGCATTCATCCGACACGAACAGGACAGTAATGGACCATTTTTAGCACATGAAGCAAGAAAGCCCAAAATGTCTCATCACAAAATAATCGGTTCTTTCAGTCTCCAGCACTGACAGCGGTTATTATTTTTATTTTTATTTTTTTGTCACCGTTAACACACCTGCTATGAGTTCTTCGACCGGATGACCTCATAGCGTGCCACAGCTTATGGCAGTAATTAGGAGCGGTGACAGCCAGGATGCCATTTTTGTTGCAGAACGTGCTCGACGAGCTCAACAAGAACATAATACTCTGTTGCCAACACGCAAGGTCTGTTGCTTCACAGACAAAAGGCTGCGTGGAAACCAAACAACTGAAGGCTAACGGTAAAAAAAAAAAACTGCCAGGTTGTTTCTTTAACACTTGGCTTATGCTGCAGGGGACAGATGTTGGGTAGAGTCAAGAATGAGGCACCGAGTCTCATCATTCCTACACAGAATGCCATAATAAACTACATACAATGATTAAATCAGAGTTCACTGAATCACTTGTAGAGAATTAATCAATAATAGATGATAAAATTACGCATTATAACAACGTTGATGTCATTGTGTCGTGCGCATTGCAAGCTATAGCTAGCTAGCTAGACATCATCTGACGCTAGCTACGTGAATGCTAGCTCGTTTGTTGTCACCCAACAAACTGCTCTTACCAAAACACATTTTTTTATGTCAATAAAAAAATCCTAGACATTGTGAGAATACTGTATTTTTTTTACATGATTCGTTTTTACCTGCAAGGTGGGACGGTTGTTATAAATAACAGTGTTATCTATAACATTGTAGTTTGCAGTAGTTTGCAGTGTACCAAGCTATAGCTAGCTATGTTCAAGATTCACAGTCTCACATAAGAAACTAGCATTACCAAAAAGCCTCTTTCCAACAAATGTAGACATTTTGATAACACCATCTTTATTTATTCACCTTTCGATAGCACCCAATCCTATCGGCCAGATATGCAAACAAGTGGTAGGCATGTGGTAAGGAAGCAATTGACAACTTTTTTTATCTGCTTTATGTTGCCCCAAGGCAACGATGCCCTTGGCAGAACGCCATATTGCCCCCCAAAAAAACACCAGTGGCAGTTACAATTGTGATGAAATTTTAATTGCAATCTGCTTCGTGAGCTGTGAAACACCCCACAGCTCACAGTTTCTGTCTGGGACAGAAACTGTTTTCGTTTGACGGTTTTCAAGCCTTTTCCATTCATGCCCCTGCAAGGATTTTTTTCAGCTGTTTTAGCCAGGCTGAGGGGAGCTGAATGAAACGGACTGGGCGGTACCATTAGGATTTAGGGGGGCACCCGTATCAAAAAGTCCGAACAAACGCAGTTGCGTCGCACTAGGAGACATCGGGGTTGTTGTCTGGTGTTTCTGTGTGATGAGTGTGTCATTTAAGTCGGTGTGGGTGTGATTGAAGAGGCGGGAGGTCGGTACTGAAACGCCACCTCTCTTACCTCCCCCTTGCCTTCGTCGGGTTGGTCTGCGCCAAGATGATGTCTGAGCAGCCCTTTAAAGCCGCTGCACTTCCGAGATGAACCAAAGAGGAGCTGCGCCACTCAGCGAGGAGGACTGACCGCCAGACAATCTCTTCTAAAGAAAGAAAGAGAGAAAAGCAGAATCTTTGAGCCTCTTGACAGGCTATGCTGACACGACACATCTGGAATCTGGGATGTTTTCCAACTCGGAATCGAAGGAGGTTTCTTTTGGTCTCGGTCTATGCGGGACGCTGCGTCTGCACCGAAGCAGCAGCCTAAATTAGATCTTTCATCAAAAAAAAAAAAAAAAAGTTTTTTCTTTTTTTTTGAAAGCAAGCTTAAAGAAAACAAGTGCAACTGGGACTACTGCCGCAAAACAGGAATGGTTTATCCTCCCGAAGGTTTATTCTACATCGAAATGGATCAAGCGCCACCAGGTAAGTCAGGGTTAAACTACAGGCAGCCATTGTCTCGGCTCCGCTGCGGCTTCCCTTAAAAAAAAAAAAAAAAAAAAAACCCCGTCCCTCTCTTCCCGTCCTTCTTCTTTTTCTGTCACATCTGTAATAGAGATGATTAAACGCTGCACATGCAGGCAGGGTTTTAATGACCGTCTCCCGGGGTCGCCGCTGCGCTCCCCCAGCGGCGTTGCCCGGGCATGCATAGCGCAATTCACTTGGCAATTACGTAATACCCTCTTCGGAGGCTCGGGCGCAGAGCTCTCCTTTTCTTTTGTCTCGGCGCGCGCTCGCTCGCCGGGCTCGCGGTGACGGAGTCGAGGAGGCCGCGGACGGACGGCGGGTTTTTGCTTCGGCTTTAGCCAGAAAAGGAAAACAAAAGGAGGGGGAATAAATAAAGAAATGTGAGGAAAAGAAGCGGACTCGGGGTGCGTTAATGAGCGACTCCATGAAGCGAGCGCTTTGTCCTCCTCCGCAGCCAGCCGTGTTTAATTTGTCCGCCTGCTCCCCTGAAAGTAGGCTACGGTCTCCTGACGAACAGGTCCGCTTTGTGGTTTTATTGTTATTGTTTTATAACCGTACGACTATTAATGCGTCATTACACTTTTGACAGTGACAATGGCTGTGATTAAAAGTGAAGTATTGCAAGCCGTTGCAAACATTGCAAATCCACGTTCGTTGTAATTATCCAAAGGCTCGCGTCATGTTGGCAACATGTCTCACCACCCAGGGTGGCGTGTAGCCAGGGGGCGGCGGAAGAACTCGACAGCAAAAAAAAAAGAGATGATAAAGATGTTGTTTTATTTATTTATTTTTTGTATGTTTTGTTTGAATTCATTTCATTCAGTGAAATGAATTCACATAGTGAATTCAACGTTACAAGTCACACCAGTTAAAATTCACTGCAAAGTTGGAACAGATAGATTTGTAAAACTTGTGGATAAAAAAATAATAATAATCTTGAATTTCATATGTACATGCTGTCCAACATTAACCCAATCATTACGTTTTTCCAGTTCATCATTTTGACATAATATATATACTGATTATGTGTGTGTGTGTGTGGGGGTGTGTGTGTGTGTGGAGGAAGGGGCGTGGGTCCGGACTTGAGGAAAACTACCAGGAGAAGAAAAAGAAAAAAATAAAAAGCTTAGTTTGGGTCATAATTAATATTTAATTATGAAACATTGCATTGCCCTCTCTGATCCATTAGCGGGGATGTTGCTTTTGGCAGTCGGGGGCTTAGCGTTCTGGCAAGGGATCAGCAAAGAGACAAAGACGGACGAGGTGGTTGCGCAGAAGAAAAATTTTTCAGACTTTCAGAGTCTCACCGCATTCGTGCCTCCTGCACCTGCCTTTTGCTTATTTTAAGGTCAGAAAAAGAGGCGAGCGGATGCTGCACGACTGCCACATTTTCTCCCCCCCTCTGACCGCCTCATGAAAGGCACTTTTGTCCGGCCGTGAAATATACCGCCCTTCAACTCCTCTTGATGCGGTTCGCCCTACTTTTATATGCGTGATGTGTTTATTTTAAAGAAATGCTTACGCTAAGATATTCCCCCCCCCTCCCTCTTCCTTTTATATACCTTGAAAATGTATACTATGTAAACTTAACAGATAGGAGGGGTGGGCTGAGTTATAATCGAGAGGTTTTCTACACCTGTCGGGACAATTGAAGTCGGCTTCCAAGAAAGAAAAGAGAAAAAAAAAGCAATTTTAGTCTAGTAGTAATTACTGTTCCGACGTTTTGTGCAATTAAAAATTCACGGTTTATCACCACCACTTCTGAGGAGATAATGACCCCCACTCAGAGTCTTCCTAATGATTTGGCCTCCTGACATCTGTTGGAAACATGCCTGGGCTTGTCCTCAGATCCTAACCAGTTTCCTCATATGAGGGTGTTTTAAAGAAGCGGGTGTGTGTGTGTGCTGGTGTGGACGGGAGGAGTTAATCCGATGGTAATTCCTTTCACCATACATATAAAATGTAACCTTTTTGTGTGTGTGTGTAGCTCTTCCTCCCCGGTCCACAAAGCCAGCGATGAACAACAACAACTGCCTTTCTCCACCTGTGTGTTCGCTTCAGGATGCCGAATGGTACTGGGGAGATATAACAAGGTAACGTAACTTGTTATATATATTTTTTTATTTATCCAGATTTACTGTATCTGGTTTGTTGGAAAATAAGACCCACGTCTACCGATTTATCCACAGGGACGAGGTGAACGAGAAGCTTCGCGACACACCTGACGGCTCCTTCCTGGTGCGGGACGCGTCCACGAAGCTGCAAGGAGATTATACCTTGACTTTACGGTATGTTGAAGAAAAGGCGAGGGAGGGATTGGAGAGTCATGTCCAATCTGACCGTAACTCTCCAATCTAACTCTCTGCCTTCCAAATTTTTATTTATTCATTTTGTCCACCGTCGCAGGAAAGACGGACACAACAAGCTAATCAAGATCTACCACCGTGACGGGAAGTACGGCTTCTCGGACCCCTTCACGTTCACGTCGGTGGTGGAGCTCATCTGGTACTACCAGCACCACTCGCTGGTGGAGTACAACGCCATGCTGGACCTGATGCTCATGCATCCCGTGTCCCGTTTCCAACAGGTTAGCGAGGTCTGCCACCGTTAATACGTCCTACCATACAGATGTTTAAAAAAAATTTAAGTGAGTGTAAGTCGTACGTCTTTTGATCGGCTGCCGTTTTGGACTTCAGGTGAAAGAAGACAGCGTTGACGTTGCTGGCAGAAAGCTCAAAGAGGTCCACAATCAGTACCAAGAGAAGTCGAAAGAGTTCGACCGTCTTTATGAAGCCTTCACCAAGACCTCGCAGGTAACAGGCTGGTTTTTGTAAGTCGGCATCTTTCGTTAGGATCACAGAGTGTTGGGGCCATGCAAAGAGCAAACTGAGAATTTAAGAATAACATTACGAGGATAAAATCATGATATTATGAGAATAAAGTCAGTATTGCGAGAATAGTCAATAGTATGAGAGTAAAGTCGTACAAGAATAAAGATGAATGAAGTCACATTTCAAGAATAAAGTCATACGAGAATCAAGTCGAGATAAAATTAGATTAAAATAATATTTAGAGAATAAAGCCAATGTTACAATGAAAAAAGTCATACAGGAACCAAGTTGAAATAATTCCAGAGTAAAGTCTTAATATTACAGTCAGTATTATGAGAGAAAAGTCATACAAGAATAAAGCTATGATATTACAAAAATGAAGTCATAAAATTACCACTTAATAATTAGAAAAATATTTTATTCTCATTGTCGTATTATTTTGACTTTATTCTGGCAATTATTATTTTTTATTTTCCTAACGTGGCTCTGATACTCTGCAGTACATTAGAAATGGGTTTTTAATGTTTTGTTTTATTTTTGTTTGTTGTTTTTAATCTCATAAATCTTTCTTCCTACCTTTCAGGAGATCCAGATGAAGCGCACGGCAATAGAGGCCTTCAACGAGGCAATGCTGATCTTTGAGGAGCAGTGTCGCGAGCAGGAGCGATACGGAGAGGAGTTTGAGAGGAGCAGTCTATCGGAGGGAGCCGACAATGATTTGGAGAGGTACTTAAAACATGATGCGGCTTTCAAAAAAAAAATTTAAAAAAAATTTAAATGCTGCTCCCTCATATTTGTCTTAGACGGATCTGTGACATTTGCTTCCTTCCTCCCTCCGTAGCTTTCTGATCAATTACGAAAAGCTGAAGTGCCGACTTGGAGAGATCTATGACAGCAAGCTGCACCTGGAGGAGGACTTGAGGACGCAGGTGGAGGACTACAGAGAGACGGACAGGAAGATCAACAACTTGCGGCCGGACCTCATCCAGCTTCGCAACATCCGAGACCTGTATCTCAAGTGAGTACTTTATCCCTGGTGACCCGTGAAAGCCATTAAGACAAACCAGTTTGAGTTTTGCTGACATTGTAAATTGAATTGGAAAAAAAAAATCCTATCTTCTTCCAGCTGGCTTAATCACAAAGGAGTACGGCAGAAACGCATTAATGACTGGCTTGGGATACACAACGACAGCCTTGATGAGTAAGTTTTAACAAATAAATGCTCTTACAGCCATAGAGGAAACTTTGTGCTTCACTCTTAGACATATATATATATATAAACATATATATATATATAAAACGACTCTTGGTCTTCCAGCACATACGTATTGAAGGGAGATGAGAAGAACCTACCACATCAAGACGAGGCGAGTTGGTTCGTCGGGGAACTGAGTCGAACGCAGGCGGAGGAGATGCTTCAAGGCAAAGTTTCCGGAACGTTCCTGATCCGAGAGAGCAGCAAGCAGGGATGCTACGCCTGCTCTGTTGTGTGAGTATTCAGCAGCTGAGGCTACTTTTGATATGATCCTCACTATAGGTGGAATAAGATTTAATGTCATGAAATAGCACAATGCTAAGACCCCTTAGTAGTTCTTGTGAAAATGAACTACTTTCATTCAGTTGAACCTTATTTTGATGTAAGAAAGTCGTCATTTAGCTGCGTTTTTGTATTGACAGAGTCGGCTAGCAGTGTGCTAGCTGGGTTTGCCGACAACACTTTAGCCACAAAAGGTGTTGATGAAACCTCCACCCTTTACCAGTCAGTCGTGTTGAAGCATTCTGGGTATTCTGTTGAAAAGTCTGACTGACAAAATTTTAATGATTTGTAAGAACTGACTAACAGCTAGCAGCTAACAACCCTAAAATTCGCACCTGCTTCCAAGCTATCACCGCTAATCTAAAGGCCTGTGTCAGGTTTTCTTTTGTGATGGGCAGTTCAAAATACCTCGTCTGACACTTAAAGACTCATGGAAAACTTAGTTTGAGATTAAGAAAGCATTTAATTTGAGTTGTGAACACAAAGAAAATAGCATTTTTCAGAGGTCTTGTATTTAGCTCCACCTCGAACACATAACACTGCAAAAACACATTTGTGGTGCAGTTTCCATTACAAATATCTTTGTACACTTGAAATAAGAAAACTAAATTGCATTTAACTTTTCAGTAAAAAATAGGAGCTTGTTTTAAACTAATATTTTCTTAATATTGAAATAGTAGTACCTACACTGGCAGATTATTTCACTAAGACAATTTTTCCTTTGTGTAGGTGAAATAATCCACCAATGGAACTTGTACTTTTTTGTCAATATTACATAATTATTTACTTAAAACAATCTTGCTGAAAAGTTATGTGTCGGTTAGTTTAGTCTTCTTTTTTTTTCAAAGTGTAATGATATGTTTGCACTAGAAACTACACCCAAAGTACTTTGTATGCATCGTATAATCACACCTGTAGAAATCAGCCATGTTGTAGACGGCCGTCGCTCAGTGATGCTTTCTGTTTTCCGCAGCGTGAACGAAGAGGTGAAGCACTGCATGATATACAGCACTTCCCATGGCTACGGCTTTGCCGAGCCCTACGACGCCCACTGCTCGCTCAAAGACCTCGTCCTGCACTACCACCTCCACTCCCTAGCGCAGCACAACGACGCCCTGGACGTCCGGCTGCTGCACCCCGTGCACGCCAAGGCGGCGGAACCCGCTTCCCAGCACTCCGACGAACACAAACTGTTACAGACTCCAAAACACATGCCGCCGGGACTCCCGCCCGCAGCCCCGGAGATGTGATCGAGCGACAAGAGACTTTCCGTCGCATACCCTGTGAGAAGGACTGCGTTAAAACAGTGCATCGTGTAGAAGATTTGCACTACCGGTGATTCCATCAGCTTTCGCGAGTGGGATCTTGCAGATTCGAAGTAGGACCGGAACTTGAATGTCAACTTGACTGTTTCAAACTGATTTTCTACTTCAGCATTTCAGCGCCGTTTGTTCAAAGGCCCTCCCCGGGGCCACCCTTTCTTTCGGGTTGTGGTGTTGGGGAGGGGGGAGGGAGTCCGCGACCGAGAGTTCGTCCACTGGCGTCAGGGGCGCTGTGCCCTTCCAGTTGCTGGAGATGTCCATTTCCGAGATTGGAAATCGATTCAGCTCTTCAGATTTAACCAATATGTCAGATGTATTGGGGTTGCGACTATAAAGTGCATTTGTGAGTGGGAGGGAAAAAAAAAAGACGCGAGGTCGGTATCAGTTAGGTGGGTTCAAATAAAATGCTACATGTGAATATGTTAAAAAAAAAAAAGAAGTCATGGTGCATCTTAACTACTTGCCCCCTTTTTTTTCATATATAAAACAATTCATATACAATGGATAATTATGTAGCATTAACATACTGTAGAAAACCATTGTAAAGGCATACTCAATGTTATTACCCATTGACCAAAGCACTTAATAGTGAGCAAAAACGACATCCCTGTTTTAGTGTGGTAACTGCATTTTGGCCAGGATAGGGCGACGTATGTACACCTGCTGACGTGCTGATCGAAACATAATCTGAAGTACTGTATGTTATATTCTGTTACTCAAAGAAGTATAAGCTTTTTGTACTCTATATATATTTTTTCTATAAACACGCCACAAGACGAAAGCTTGAAGAAAGTGCAATCCAACAGTATTTCTATTGCAATGTGTGACGAGAATGACGGAGGTGGCTGACGGTGTCGCTAGTTGGCGAGAGGTTGACATTTGCCACAAAAAAAGAAAAATGCACTCTACCCCCCTGATCCCTGGTGGTTTTAGTTTTATTTTATTTTTTTAATTTTGTTTTTTTTTTCGGGATTGCGCGGCCTCCGATGTTTGTGTGAACTGCCAGATGTCCGGAAGAATCCTGCCTCCATTACTTGAATTGTGGCGTTGCTCTAGCTATGAATGTTCCTTTTGTTTGTTTTCTTAACACGCAGCCTACATAGCTTAAAAGGAAAGGAATCCATGTTAAACTCTGCACATTTTTATTGTTTTGTTGTTGTTGTTTTTTTTCCAAGGTAAAGGACAACTTTGTATAGAGATGCCATAACGTGTTGATCGTGTTGGTTGGTAGGGAGGAGGTTGATGACGGATCCTCTTGAGAAATTCTTACTCCACTGGAGGACTGAGGAAACTCCTCGAGGAAAAAGCTAAGCAATGTGAGATCCTGGCCTTTATCTTGCTGAGAGACAATAAACTGAAAAGAGTTTTGTCAACTTACGGAGTCGTCTGTGTTTCTTTCAGAGTCGTTGCGCACTTAGTGACTAAAATTGACATTGCAGAAAGAGCTTTAGCGCTCTGCGCCGGGGGTTGTTCGAATGGCAGCCCCTGTTGAACAACAGTACAAATTTTGACAATTATTTTTTTTGTCAAAAAAATTCATTGACTTTTTATTTTTGTAAATGAAATTTGTGATTTTTATTGACCAATTTTACAGAATGTTCTAGCAAACCTTTTTTCAGACGAACAGTAATTTTGCAAATATTGCATGTTTTATCTTTTACTGAGCAGTAACTCACAATAAAAATATTTGTTATATAATATGGCCCCTTGCAATTTAGCAAAATGTTTGGACACCACCGCATTACGTTGCACCATAAGAATTTACATAAATTGAAGGAGGGGGAAATTATGAGGAACCAATAAGTGTGCTTTAATTTGTCACATGACTGGACATCTACTCAAATTCCCTTTTGGGGGATTACATTTTTGATGGCTTAGTGCAATTTTATGGCAACAATTAATCATTATGGAGTCATGTTATTTCAGGAGTACATTAATGGTTATATATATATATATATATAATAGTTAAAGATACATTTCATGTTGGCTGTGATAAAGTAAACGTCAGACTCTTAAGTTTTTACACGCTGAAGAGAAAAAATTTAGAAATTACACTCCACGTTCAGCATCAGGATGAGGATAAAGAGGGTGAAATGCAGTAAGTAATAGCCCGAAATTCACTGTAATCAACATTTAATGTCTCTTTGTTAAGCTGTAAAGTTCTACACTAAATTATGATGAATGGCTCTACAAGAGACAGTATTCTTGTTTTCACAGTAGAACAATGTTGCCTTCAGGAAACAATCTGACAAGAACATGCTTCTATGTTTGAATATTTTTTTCTAAAAAAAAAAAAAGTTAATTATTTTCAGTTGTACATCATGTTACAATGTTACCTGCTTTAACAAACCCCACAAAAACTTTTCAAAAGATCTACAATGTCTTTAGACTATGCCCTATTAGTCTATTTTAAAACACAAAAGCACTCGAGACATTAATAATAATGCATACCATAGATGGTTAACACATTGTCTAAAGTTTGCCGTTTCTCTTTCAGACATCCACTGAAGTCTGAAAACCTTTTTTTCTCGCCCACAAGAGTTCAGAAGGCTTTGGGGGCAGCGGAGGACACTCTGTGGACAGATGTGGGGTTTTAGGGGGGGCGGAGAGGATGTGATGAAGACAATGGCAGGATGTGTGCGAGCTCTCTGTACTCTAGGTGCCATTAAGTCACCGGAAAAATATGTATACCCAGCTAGCTGTGCGAGGAATGCCCTATCTTGAAAAATAACTTTCGCTTAAACGCTACGCTGAAAGGAATGCAGGAATGTCATGTTCCACTTTGCCAGCTTTAGAACATCCCGGGCTTCCGTCCCACATTGTGTATTCAGCAATCGGCCCCATTGCTACCTGATAACAGTTAAAACTGTTCCGAGTTTACAGAGGCCCGGTCTGTAACCCATTGCAGAGATTGCTGTTGATGACCCTAGATGACACTACTAATGACACTACTACAGGTCCTGAGTGACCTCGACAACAGGTGGCCTCTTTCGAGGTCTGCATTCGGTGAGGATTAATGAGGCACAGTTCCAGGGCACGGATTACTCCTCGTTACCTGTGTCAGCTTGGAAGGCTCTGTCGGGATTGACCATATGCACTGAAGATAGATGGACAGGACAAAATGTACCAAAGGTGAGTCATCCTCGGGCTCCGTGAGAGTTCGAACTGACGGAGAGGGAGTGGGTGGAGGGACAGGAAAGAGGAGGGACAGGAAAAAATGTGTTCAGGGAATAGATTTTACACATATTTGCCGAAGTCAACTTGCTTAATAAAAAGCCAGGCATATTTCAGTGGGAGGCTGGCATTTTCCACGGTTTTGTAGCTGTTTGGGCTAGCTTCTAGCATCTACTGCTACAGGTGTTAGAAGAAAAATGTGCACATTTGCAGGGTGTAAATTTTACACCACACAAGTGTGGACCAGGAAAACAATAGTGGAAAACTGTAAGCTCTTTAAACTGCTCACTAGAGCTGTGCAGTACTGCATACTTTTGCGTTGATTCGAGTAAATGCAGGGCCGGTGTCCCCAACACCAATGCTGATACAAGTACTTTTTATTAAAGTTTGATACATCCATTGTGGTTTTTCCTTTGAATTGCTTTGTTCAAACCTACGACAGAATTTGGACAAAGTTTATAGGCATCTACAAAATATTTTAATACCATATTGACATGATTTGTATGCATTTTTCCTGAACAAACAACTGGGTTTCCCCCAGTGTGTCCTATCGCCCCTACCACCTGGCTTAGCAGGTTTTCTGGAGGAAACCCTGCACAAAGTGCAAAAAGTTATCATTTGAGACCAAATCGAAACCAATTTCATTTTTGAGATAGGTTTGAAAAACTACAATACAAAAATTAAGAAAAAAATTCAGGAGGCAATCTAAAACTAAAGCATTGATCTTACCACAGTAATGTCCGAAACTGATATTGACTTGATATTGATATTATTAACATTTTGGATCATTTTGCCCCCCTTACACTCCTCACATTATTTGAAGGTAAGACATGGTGGTGATGCCAGGTCTATTGGTGGCTGCCAATTGCCCTGTATTTTGTGTCAATTAGCCACAAAATACAGGGCAACCCCGGCAGAAACCTGCTAGTATTAGAGACTGCAAAAGACGTCCGACAGAACAACACATCTCAACACGCCCTCGGAATTACAATAGTCCAGTTGAAGACTTGACCTTAACATTTGAAAATCTGTGGTAGCAATTGGAAGTTGCTCTTCATAGACAGTTGAAATATTTTGCAAAGACTAGGCAAAAATTGATGTCTAGATGTGCAAAGGACTTGCAGTCGTACATCCCAGGGAAAGGCGGCCCTACATGGCTCTGGGGGGTCTGAATACAAATGGATACCTCACTTTTCAGACTTTTATTTGTAAAAAACATGGTAACCAATGTAGACAGAATCGGCTCTTGGCAGATAGAGGCTTGTCATCTACCGTTTTACTAGATACAAAAGAAAACTGATGTGGTTGTTGCGTAACTGCTCTGCTAAACAAACGACTCTTGATGATGTGGTTTGCAGCGCCATTCTGCTGTACCGAGCTCGACCCAAAGTTGACTCTGGAATTTATCCTGGCTTCAGTAATGGAAATAAGGGGATCGAAACAACACACCCCCCACGTCACAGAGCCCTCCAACATAAACACGCCGTTGAATCAGCTAGCATTTGTTGCAATTATGGTGGGGATTCTTCCTCTGTGGTCCCCAATAGTTGGCAAACTGATCTCTTAAAGGCCTGCAGTTAGATTAAATATTGTTCTACTAACATTTCAAACAAGACTGGTGTATCATTTTTGTTTGGAAGGGAAGCCAGGGGGAGGGTTAGTGGAAAAAGAAAATAAACCATATGCAAATGTTTGAGAGCAGAGATTTTAACTGTCAGAACACTTTTGCCAAGGTCTGAGTTCATTTATATTTTCTCTTTATAGGGTTATAAAACGATCTAAATCTGACCTCAAATTGAGCTAAACACACATTAGATTCCACAGTCATTATTTAGAAAAAAAAAATCTGCAGCCAAAAAGAAACTATGTGTGAACAACTAATTACATCCTTTTTGCCTTAACAGCAGAAGCTAAACACCGCTAATCAATTGATCATTAGAAACTGAGACGGTATCCAAGGGGGTTTGGCAGTGTGAAGGTCAGGACTCACACTGGTGTGATGTTCAGCATGAGAACATTTTATTTTTTCCGAAACAGGAAAGTTTGTCACCATTTGTGCCCTTCGTCTACATGGAAACGGTGTTTTAGGAGATTCCACATGTTTGGGATATTTAAACAGGCTCCACATTGAAAATTTCACCCTGGTGTATTTATATAGACAGTGAAAACGCCTCCTTTGTGAGAACCATAAATATTAGCCCTAACTTGACGTATGACCTGAAACGTGTCATAAGCATCGTAATGGGCGATTGCAAGTTTGTAGATTCCCTGATTGATTAACTTCACAAAATTATCTGTACGCTGTGCTATTTGACAGAAGAGAAAAGCTGACAAATGACATATTCCATGTTTGCATTTTTGTTGTATGTAACTTAGTGTGGAGTCTCTATACTAAAGTCCTGTACTCCATGTTTAGTGACTCTAGAGGTGTAGGGGAATAAAAATAGTATTTTGGACAGTTCTCTGTGTTTTGGTGTGGGTAAAGACATTTCTGGAAACGGCCGTTAGTGTTTTTGAAACAGGCAACCATTTCCATGTGGACATGGTCTGAAAGGGTGGGAAGGTATCAGAAAATGACCCCAGAGAAGCAATTGTTGCTCCCTATCAATCCGAGAATGGCTAAGGTATTTCAAGGTATGGGTGGCCCAGCAATTTCACCCCTCAGGCCGTACCGTGCAATACCCAAACTAACGTGGGTGTTTTCACGCCAGTAGACTCGGTTCGATTGGGGACCAAAATTGAAACATTTGTTACATTTTCAATTGGTGCGGTTCACTTTCACACTGCACTATTTCAAACTAACCTGAAAACTGTTCCTTCACCTCGCCTGTGGTGGCGCTGTGTCAAGGACCACTGAGGGAAACAACACAAAAATCTCTCAAGAAAACACTGAGCGCAACTTCCTTCTTTAAGAAATGTAAACAAAAATCGAAGTGGAATCAGATTTTAGAGGTTATAAGATTTCACGTTTGTCATTGGTAAAAATAAAACAAACCCGCAAGGCATTTCTCCTGCTAATGCTAGAGTCGTGAGTTTGTATTGGTTGTATTTACAAAGAATGCCCTGTGCAATAGTTCTTCTTGCTTTTAGAGCAGTCCACTGTCCACTTGACGTTCACTATGCATTTGCATTTCAACCGAAACAGGATCTAAGTTTTTAGGAGGACCAGAGTTCACTTTTTTGGAGTTCCATTGCGCATTCACACCTCCCAAAACGAACCGGACTTTCTAGATAAACGAACCAGAGTTTGCCTGAAGCGAACTATGGCTGGTGTGAAGGGACCCGGAAAAAAAAAAAGAGGTCTCTTTGGTAAGTTCATTGTCAATGCTCATAACACTGGTATTAGAAAATCACATAATGAATTTGGCTTGTTTGCAAGTGTTGCTAGGGGGAGGAGGGGAGCTACTGCTAAAGTACTACTAAAGTTGGAACAAAAATGACTTCTAGAAAAGTCTCTTAATTCCACCCTCTGTGTCTGAATTCATTATAAAAGGTCTTGTATTAGTCATTCATCCAGTTCTCTCCTATAACCCTTTCCTCCCTCCCAGCCCGTCAGCCAGCTTCCTCCTTTAAAATCCTCACATTTTTGCCTCACAGCTCTCGATTTAAATTGGTTCTGACTGACAAAGAAAGGGGGGGATAGCAGGACGAATTACCTTTGGAGTCACGCCTATAACACCAACACGCACGGCCAACTGTCTCGCAGGCTTTTAGAAAAATAGCTTTTCGCTTTCAGTTCGGAGGAGCCAATCGAGCTTCTCCTCTCCTCTGTCTCTGTCCGAGTCCACACTTTCACGCTCCGGGATCAACCAATGGGAGTCGGAGAACGCTCTGCTCCCTCGGCCAATCAGCGAGCAGTTGCTATGTTGAAGGCAGAATCGATAAGGATTTTTTCCCCCTCTCTTTTTTTTTTACAGGCTCACGTTATAGCGGGCTTATAGGCTGAGGGCAGGAGATCCTGTTGCTTGCCAACCGCCATGTAGGGTGCAGACTAGACCCATTAAACACTGCAGCAGAGCCACAGCTCTTTTGTATCACCACAAATAAAACTTTTCTGCTGGCTGTGTGTAATAGCTGAAGCTGTTCGTGGAAAAAAAAAAAAAAAAAAGTTAGGAGTTACAGGAGTTGAAATTTTGACCGAATAACCCTCATCCATCAGCTGCAAAAGAAAAGATCATTTAAATGAAACTATATATGAATTCCTAATGTCAATATCCTAAAGTCAACTGTATTTGTACACATTTTCAGCAACGCTTTACATCGTAAAAACATACAGTCGACAATTAGTGTCTCCAAGTTCTGTTAACGTTACTTTTCACAAGCATCTTGTGAAAGTATTTACACCCCTTCAGCTTCACTTTTTAATTAACAACTGTGTATACTTTAAAGTATTTTATGTGACGGGGGAACGCCTAGTAAAGCGTAACTGTAAAAAGTGGATGGAAAATAATTCAATGTTTCTAAAATACTTTTACAAATAGGTGTGGCATGCATATGTATTCACCCGATACCGTAAATAAAACCCAGTCCACCAACTACCTTCAGGTATCATCTAATAAGTAAATAGAGTCCACTTACCTACTTTAAATAGGTATAAATCAAGCTATGAAAGCCTCAGAACACTACAGACCAAACTACATCGGGAGTTTTGGTCTCCCACAACTGTATGTAGTTGTGCCATACAATAGGAGTATGGCACAACTACAACCCTACTGAGACATCATCATCCACCGTGACATAGCCTGGCCATTGCCTTCCTACCCAATTCCACTAGATTCACATCTCCGTTCAGTTATCCGTCTGCGTTTTCTCCCATTGATTTGAATCCTCTTTGGTAGAATTTCAACCCAGCCAATCAGTGAACAGAAGGAGAAGTTGTGAACGATGACCTAGATTTTCTGCATCATTTTAGAATCGTAGACAGCTTGTTGTTTTAGCCTGTTGTTTTAGTAGCGGAAGAAGTGAATGAAGCTGTTCAGTCCAGATTAGCCACGTTTCCAAATATTGAGTTAACATTAATAGCCGTGTTATTCAGCTCAGTACTTCTGTCTTCGCAGTGGAGGATGGTTGTTTTCAGCGCAGGCAATTTCCATTAAGCTACACACAGTGGAACTGACGTCATGGTTAAACATTAGCGATTGGATAAAAGACCTCAACGCAGTCCACGTCTTGAGCACAAGACGAAGCGAAGGTTAGATCAAGGGGGTTGGTTTTTACAAATCTGGCCTTCATGGAAAATTAGGAGGAAGAAAGCTATTACTGAAAGAAAGGCATAGCAAGTTTGCAGTTTGCCACAAGCATTCTAGACTATAAAGAAAACATGCGGATGAAGGTACTTTTGTCAGATGAGTGAAATTTATAGTCTGCATGCAAAACGTGTTGAAAAACTGAACCCACTGTGAAACATGAGGGTGAAAAACAGTAAATGGGGCTAAATACACGGCAACCTTATAGATGAACATGATTGAGAATCTGGCTAGATTTGGAAAACTGATGTTTAAAGATACTGTCCATTCAATATGACAGAGCTTGAAGTATTTCAAATTAAGACATATTGACATTTGTGGAGAGAAAAGATGAAAAGTTTAAAAAAGGTGAATTAAATCAATTAAGTACATTCACTGGCATTTCGCCGCATTCTTTCGGTTGCTGCAGAGGACAAGGAAATAGGCCACGTCGTTTACCTTCACCGACTTTGATTTCAGTAACAAGCTCACATCTGTCTGAGATGGGAGGTGACACTGAGCCAGCTCAGGGATGGCATAATGCAGTCTGTTGTCAAACCATAAAGAGAAACGTCAATCCAGATCCAGCACAACCCAATCAGATTTGCCGGCGCCAGCTTACAAGCAGGGACGGGAGGCCGATCCCACACTTTTAGAAACCACGGAGACCAGGACATCACCAGCTACGGCTCGCACGATTCCCTCCTAATTCAGTAAAAAAAAAAAACACTGTGTCCTATTTCTCAAGAAGGGACGGCAAGGCGTAAGAGGATGAGGAGAAGGAGGGGTTCTAAGCAATGACTTCAACGGAGCATCTCACCGTCCCTCGAGCTCCGAGGACAATCTCATTGTGAGAATTCAGCTTTTAGGTAGATTAAAAAAGACCCAGCAGGCACGTGGCCGGGAAACTAATGTTGCCAGCACCGGTGCGGGAGAGCAAGTCGCAACTTTCGAAGCACAAACACCTTGGCCGCTTGCTTGTTGGTGTGTACCGGTGAAAGAGTCTGTCGAAAGAAGGATGGGTTCATGGTTTTATATGTCGAGGGCCAGAAGACTGTTCTGACAACAAAATATTTACACTAATGCTGAGTTTTGCATAAATTCTCTCTTAGTGGTTTAATCTGACGTGGACAGATTTCACTTCCGCCTATCCGAATTCACTCTCAGCCAGTTTTATCTTACAGACACTATCCAGTCGTTCCTGTAAAACTCACTTTAGATGGTCATCTGTGGAACGTCATTGTCGCTGTTAAAAAGCAATGAGATTTTCCTCTAACCTTTGCGTGTAAATCAGCACGCTGACTGTCCTAATGGGATGTTTGTTACCTTGTGGGTGTGTCTTATGTGGCAGCCATCTTGGGTCCCAGCTAAAGAAGAGTCCCACCTCAGACCCAACTGTTTTATAGGAAGTCCAGTGGTGAGAGCTGGAATTTGATTGATTGAAACGTAAAGTAGTTAAAAGAACGAAATGATGTGCATTTGCATACATAAGATATTTAACCTCATATTTTACTATTGATAAATAATTGTTAATGTAAGTTAACTTTGTTTCCTTTTGCGCCTAATGTGAAAGGCCAATTTAAATCGAGAATCCGGGGTTTGACCTTTATGGAGGTGGACTGCTGGATGTGGCAGAGAGACTGATGGGAGGGCTGCCATTTTGAAATATGCTGTTACCTTTGAGAGTTAATAAACCAGCTTTCTTAGCCATAAAGCCAAGACTGACTGATGACTTCTCTTTCCTCACCACACCTCTCAGTGCAACATTCACATTCTCTTTTTGTCCTTTTGTATTTTCCATTTAGGTTGTTTTTTTTCACCTCTTTATATGCATGCGTTTTTCTAATCTAATTTCTCCCATACCTCCTGCAGCTACAAATAATAATAAAAAAAGTTTGAGCTGTATGTGGAAACACTATGTATTTTAGAAAAACTCAGTACCAGTAACACAGGTGGAAGTGTTCTGTAAAGAGGAAAATGGTCGACTGTAATGGCCGGGTTTTTATTGGCTATTGTGCTAGCTGCTATTATCTGTACAAGTCGATAATGTATTTGTTTCCGATTTATGCATTCACAAAAAGAAAATTACTTTGTGTTGTACCAAACTTTTTTCAATGAAAGAAGATTCTTACTTCATAGTAATAAATTAAGACAAAATCTGTCAAGAGAAGCTACTTGGCAATATACTAATGCCAACTGCTTGGTACCATTTTTATGCTTCTCTCACTCAAACATACACAAATTAGAATTGGCACATCTTCTTTTTTTTCTTCGGGGCACTTCAAAAAATATTTTGTATGCTTTGAAATCCTGCAGTCAATATGGAAATACCTATTGCTGTGTTTTATCATCCATGTCTTACATTTGTTGGTGGAAAAACGAGCAATCCTTTGAAAAATTACCTATAAAAATATATATTTCCCTCTCTGGTAGAAATAGCCAGCTAAACGGAAAGCAATGTGATGCAAAGCTCAAGTATACCCTGTACTTAAAAAAAAAAGAAAAAAGACCAGTAATTGTGGTAGCTGATTTCCATAAGATGACCCTGATGCTGTTTACTTTTTCTCCTGTTGAATGAGAACTTCTGGGAGCGAGACGAGCGATCACCACAACAGAGAGACTTAATGACCGGTGATAATGTTATTACGCTTCAGACCAGCAAAAAAATAAAAAATAAAAAATGCTCTGCAGTGAAAGAACACACACACACACACATTCACAATCCATGTCTACATAACTTTAAAACCATTAGTGTGTACAGAGATTTTCAACCTGAGGCTACTTTTCAACTCTAGCATCAGTGGCAGAAAATCTGGGCGTTTGAATGAAACATCTGTCAACGTCAGGCGGCCGTGCTGCCATGTCAGGCTTGCTGTGAGCATGTATGTAACGTGTGGCACTGCGCGCTGAATGGAGCCGGCGGTCACGCTTCAATTAACCACTGATGAGGCTCTTGAATTGCAAAGCAGGGCCCGATCATGTCACGACTGCTAAAAATAAGTTGCACAATTAACACACAAGCATGCAGGAATCATGTAAGAAAAAAAAGAAAAAAGAAGGAGTAGTTGACCGGGAGATAAGAAATAGATTGGAGTTACGTAATGTTTTTCCTTTGTCACTTTGAAATAAGCCGATTAAGTAACGGTTATTATTGATTGATTAAAAACTCACTGTTTTTGTACTACATAAAATAATTCGACCACAATAAATCGTTTCAAAAGCAAAAAATAAAAAATTGAAGCGGAAAAGACAACCAAATCGGTTTCTTTGTTGTTATTTTTCAAATTTGTGAATGTTGATGACAAAGTTTCACTGTCATTAGTGGGATTGTCATACAATTTTCCCACTTTCATCTTTCCACTAGAACGCATGGTTTGCATTGTCAGAATCAAAACTAATTCATTGTAGAAAGGTATCAGTCAGGAGGAGGGTACCAAAAAGTTCCATAGCATTTTCCACACATAGCAGCACAATAAAAACAATTATAAATAAGTGGTGGAAATATGGGGCTAAGAAGACATTTAAAAATTTTATATAGATGACGAAGGTTTAGAAATAATTTATTCTTGTTTTATTTTTGACATCATAAAAAACTTCCAGTTTATCAGGTGTTTGACAAGTTTACTCTGAAACTGAAATACATTAAATTACCACATGTAATGTCGTTTTTAAAATTCATTTGTCAGTATTTTTGTGACTGTTCTAACTTTCCCCTTTTCCTTAAAAGTTTCTTCTTTGTTGCCTGAACCGGTAGCAAGCTATCATACTTTTAATTTAAAAAAAAAAAGAAAAAAAAGAAACTGAATAACCAAAGGAATGTCACATTCAACCACTTTCAAAATATGTGCTTTTGCAAAGCAGAAAAAAAACAAAAAACAAAATAAAAGATGTCAACATTGCATTTATTCAAGTCTAATCAGGTCAAAGAAAAAGCCTGAATTTGTTCAGGATTAGCAGACAAACTTGAAGTTAATTCCAGCGATGGGTGGAGTTCACTGGGTGGCCAAACCAACATTTGCGTTTTTATTGGCCGGCCCTGGTGCCACCAGATATACTACTGTATGCCAGTGGCTGTCTGGTGACACACTGAAAGAAAAAAAAAAAAAAAAGCTGGCAACACAAGTGAAGTGACAGATGTTACAGGACTTGTATTTCAGGTGTGTGACTCCTCATCCCTGTGAGTGCTACAATTAGGGGTTTTTTTTGGTTTTTTCCACCTGAGAGATGAGATTTCAGAGTGCAGCAGGCAGCCCTTGAGAGTGCTGCGTAGCAAGTTTCCAACATGATCATTCAAAGTAATTTGATAAAAACTAACCAAAAATATCTTTAGTTGTGTGACAGTAGGCGAGTGTTTTGATATCAGTGTGTTCAGTAAGGAGGTGCAGGGCCAGAGGGCTGGGGGGAGAGGGATACAGACAACGGCAGAGAATAACTCCATCTTAAATTACCATCCTACTGGGGGCCAGAAAGGCAAGAATAACCTGATAATTTACATGTAAGGTTCCTGTGGGTTGTTCTCAAGGATTTTCTTTTCTCCAGCAGGCTTTGGAAGGGAAACACTGCCACCTGGCGTTGGATTCCCTTATAATCTTTTTTCATTTTTCAAAGTTTTCTATTGATTCTCAACGAGATTAACAAGTCATCAATGTTTCAGTCTATTTTGATCACCTTCCTCAGGGGTGTCCAAAGTGTGGTGGCCATTTTGTAGCCCTTGAAATAATTTTGTTTGTCACTAAACCACAAGTTAAGAATGGTAAAAAAAAAAAAAAAAAAAAATTGGTCAACAAAATTGAGAACAATTGATGTTCGAAAAAATTAGGAAACTGTCTATTTTTTTCCCTAATAATTCAACAGTACAAAGTCATTTTTATGTTTTTTAGTTATGTACAGATTTCATTAACATTAAAAACAAAAAAAGAACAAGAAGTGTATTTTGCATTCTTAATTGAATGAATTTTGTGGCTCCTTAGTGGTTTGAATTTGCCAGTTTCGACAAAACGTTTGGACACCAGTGTAAGTTTTCCAGCGTTTAGAACAAAAAGTTAAAACTGGGTTCAAAGCTCTTCCACGTTCAATCCGTCTCCTGCTTGTCATTTTTCTTTGTGGGAAACACTGCCACCTGGTGTTGGATTTGCATCACACCCCATAACACACCAGGATAACTAGAACTAGAAAATTCCTGAAGAAATTTAACCGGGGCCTGCCAAAGCGTGCCCGTTGGTATGGACCCAGCGTTCTGATGC
>CAEFZY010013930.1:0-65312 GCA_903066815.1 Brachyrhaphis roseni
TGACAGTAGGCTGACAGGAAGGGGGTAATGAGAGGGGGGAAGACATGCGGCAAATATCGTCGGGTCCGGGAGTCGAACCCACGACGGCCGTGTCAAGGCCTCCAAATGTGGGTTGCGCTAACCCCTACGCCACCACAGCACGCCATAAATTTGTTTTTAATACGTGCTTACAGGGGCAGTAGCCCAGAGCAAGCAGGTGTTTATCTTTTATATTTTGTATTTATTAATTTTTAAAATAAATGTGTGTTTTGAAAACATTGCACTTTTTTGTAAGAGTCATAAACTCTTTACAGGTGACTTGTAATAATATATAGGGGATTTAGGGATTCTTATGAATATAGCAGTTCTCAAATATTTAAGAAAATAATGAAGTTATAGTATTTTTTTTTTGGGGAACAACATGGAGCTAGTGGCCAACGGACATATTAAACCTACCTTCATCAGTTGGTGTTATCAGTTTATACCCAGTTTATGTATAGTATTACCTCTTAATCTGACACAACCTGCCTTTGTAAAATAACTTTTCCTTAGTGGATATGGCAGTAAAACTGTCTCCATCTCAGGGGCCAACACCCTTCTAAACTCAGCCCTGTGTGCAGTACAAACTGATAACACTAGGTGGTGAAATATCTCAGTTTTGCATCTTCTTGTTTACAGTGAGCCTTGAAATTGGTTAAAAATTAAAGTAGTGGTACTTGGTACGAACCTGTCACCAAAGATAAACTCTGATAGGTGATATCAGCTTTTTGAACTGTAATAACCTGGTTGGTCTTGGGGTAGAAAAGCAATTTTAGAACAAGAAAATATACTTACTTGAAAGCTCAGGGAATTTATGGATTTAGTGGGTATTGCATGTAAATAAAGCAGAAAACATTGCAGGTATACAGTACCTCACAGAAGTACTCATATTGTTTTGTCATGTTCCAAATGAAAATTTAATGTGTTTTAGTAGGATTTTATCTGAGAGATCAATACAAAGTTCTTATTAAAGATGGTGAGATGAAAGGAAAGGGATGAGCAATTTTCAATGTTTTACAATTTTTTTGAAAAATTATTGCCATATAGTACATTATCTTTTTTTTTGTTCTTTCTGACTATTCTGCATCATTTCTGTTGTTTCATTGCATGAAACCTTGATATGAAAGATATGACATTTGTCAGAAGTAATCTACTAGTACAAAGTTCTGCAAACATTTTTAGTTACAAAGCTGTCAAAGGACATTGACCAATATTTCTTAAAAATAGAAGCATGAACTTCTAAAAATAGAAGTGTGACCTTCTCTAAAATGTGAACTTTTAGATAATTTTTGTTATACAACCAAACTATGTGACAAAAATTGGTCCGATTTAAAATGTTTTTTTGGCATCTTGCATAACTTCCTTTTTGTCACTACTGCTTTTCATTTTCAGTTTTTAGAGAGTTATTATGATTTAATTTGATTAATTTCTGCACTGATGCAAAGTTTCAGATCTGCAAAATGAAAATGCATATTCATGCACAGGAATAAAGCAAAGGAAACTTGCAAGTAACTGTGACATAAGCTTTTATAGTGTGAGTTACACGTTTGAACTCTGTAAACAACTTACTGTTTATCCCCTGTTTGGCCTCCTTTCTGTACTTGAATCAAAGTCCTCTGAACATTCAGAGCCATGAAGCTGTTTTTCCTATGAAAGACTGAAACATTGAGGTGCTTGCAGCTCAAGATGTATGGTGGTTGTCATTTAATCACAAGGTTGCTGGTTTGAGTCTCAACTTATTATTATAAGTATATATTAGAGAAATCTGTTATCTGATGGTTTTACTTCTCTTGTCTATCAACCTTTATAATGTAAAGCAAAAAAGTTACAACACTCTGGAGAACAGTTGGTAGAAATAGTGAATATTTAAAAGAAATAATAATTAGGCATACATTTTCAAAGCCTACTCTTCAGGGATTAATATACAATTGGGAAAATTATGGAATTTCCATTTCCAGATCTGGATAAATATGGAAGCCGAAAGGCATACATACATTATTGGTCTTACTAGACTTTATTTCTTGTTACATTGGCAAGTTGGACCCATTGTCTCTGATCCTCTTTTCATCCATCCATCCATTTACGGATCTTTTGATCTTTCCTTCATCTATTCTTTCTTCCTTTCCTCCTGCTCACTCCCTTTTTTGCCTGTTGTAGTATTTTCTGACTCTCAGTTGAAGCGTAATCTCTGGCATAAGTTTGTAGTGAACCTTTGTATGTATACTTTAACTATTAGATGAAAGACTGATATTTCAGGGGAACTGAGTCTGGAAAAATGTTGAATTCTGATATAAAAATGCGTCTTCGCCCTTTAGGTAAGATA
Source organism: Brachyrhaphis roseni (assembly GCA_903066815.1). Lineage (NCBI taxonomy): Eukaryota > Metazoa > Chordata > Actinopteri > Cyprinodontiformes > Poeciliidae > Brachyrhaphis > Brachyrhaphis roseni. The sequence continues at coordinate 2,342 of CAEFZY010013930.1, forward strand.
ATAAGCATTAATTATATCTTCCATGTCCTCCTGACAAATTCTGATTATGTTTTTACAGCTGACAGGAATCATCCTACAGGCAGCCAAACGTCTCCAGATCAATATCTTTGTGGAGAAAATCCCAAGCTTCAGGTAATCCACTCACTTCCTTTAGCTGTCTGTCACTTATGACTAACTGGATGTTGAGTTAATACAATGTTCTTCATGTTGACTTTTGATAAAATCATCACACCTGAATGATTATTCATAGCTGGGAGGGGCCGTCTGACAGTAAGATAGAAAGCAGTTTTGCCACCATCATCATGATTAGTGGACTTTTGGACAGACTTTTCTCACTTGTTTATGAGTCTATATGACATCTAATAGAAGCAGCTGTGGGATCATTTCAAAACTTTCCTGTTTTTTCTTCTCTCTCGCCACTTTTTCTGTTTCAGCTGTTCAACATGCAGATATTATATTTAAATATGTAGAAGTCCTCTGTTTAGAATCAGTGCTTTGCAAACCTCTTACCCCTTAACTGTCACCCTCAAAAACCCTCCCTGCTTAGACGTTAGCCGATGAGTCCATGAAGGCACTGGTGTCATTAAGAAAGTTAAGGAGATAACATCCCTAGTTTAGAATTTATTTAAAGATACACTGAAAATTATCCCTTATTAATTCAAATAATTAGCTTAAAATGTATTTTTTTATGATAAAAAGGTGATGTAGGTAAGTGAGACTTTCAGCTGCTTCCATTTAATGCAGCTTGTTAACATGTGTGTTTTGGGAACATAGACATTGGCAGAATCAGTAACAATGTTGGTCAGAACATTGTTGCTGACCAATGTTTTGACTCTTATTGCTCAATGCATGAGAAATTAGAACCTATTTCTGCGTCTACCTCAAACTTCTCTAGTTACTGAACAAATATTGATATAAATCTTCTTTGTTGGTTTGGACTCAGATTGGAATTGGACTTAAGTATCACCACTTTTATCTTGGGTAGGCATTGTGTTATGGAGTATTGCTCCATAAATTTGAGCTTCCATAAGTAATATCATTTTGGTAACATTTGCCACTTGATATCTTTTTACTTAACTGTTACATTTTCTCTTTTTTTCACACTTTGGACATGGGAACAAAATCACCCTCATCATCTCTGTATGTATATATGTTTTTTCCTTCTCTTTCAGTGAAACAGGAAATGTGAGGACAGTGGTTTTCCCTGTGGTGTATCTTAATGAGGTAAAAACACACTTTCTGAAGCTGTCATTGAATAGAAATCTAGTTTAATTAATATTAGGAACTATTTGAAAGACAATTACTCTGTTTTATAATTTATCGTGTTTCATGGTTGTATTTAATTACTTTGATCATCACCCTTGAACTTGCAAAAATGATTTATAATTCTAATAATCTCATCATCGATGGAATGTTTCGGCGTTTGCCACTGATTTCCTAAGAATTGAAGTAGTGACCGGCTCCTTTCATTTTAAATAACCAAACATAAAACAGCTGCTACAATGAGATTTACTTCCATAACTTAATTTCTGGTGAATCCAATGTGGGAAAGTAATTTGAAATTTAATTTGGGGTGAACTTTTGAGAGAAGAAAAATTCCATTAGTCCGTTTTTTTAGTGTCGTAAGGAATACACCTCAAGACGATTTTATGCCTAATTGTAGTTATGTTTTTACTTTGCTTGGACTTTAAACTTAGGCGTTTGCTTTTTTAAGCGAACTTCATTTATTCATTGTATTATCTGAATAATTTGTTTACGTTTATGGAAATGTAAAGATTTTCTATTGTTTTACCTTCCACTGACCACCAGAGCGTTCTTATTGACGATGCATCAGCCAAGAAGCTGCAGAGGGTTGATGTCCAGAAGAACGTGGTGGAGAATATTCCATTTCTTGTGATTGGTCTTGGCATCATCCTGGGAGGAATCTTTATGTTCTTGATGTGTCGACAGAAAGTCCCAGAGGTGAGTTTGCACTTCGAACAATCAATACAGTTGTGTCATCGCAAGAGGTAATACAATGGTCTTGTTTAAATTTATTTATATGATCAAATAAATTACAAATCTGGAAATCAGGAGTTGTAGAGTTGGGTGCAAAAACTCCTCTCTGGTGGATTACAATTAAAAAATAAACAAAATTGTAGCAATTCAGAAATACTGACTACTTGTTTAGCGGACATCACAATTATCAAACGTCAAATAACTAATTCTGTATGTTAAAAGTTTGTTGTTTGCTCACAAATTCTGTAATGTGTGCTGTTTTTCAGAGCACTGAAGCAGAACGTCAGCCCCTGATCTCATCATAGCACCAATCAGAACTTATGAGAACGATCATGGTGTTACTGGTGTAATGTTAGAATAAAATAATCTGACATCTAGACTCCTAACCTTTAGGCAGCCACTCATAACCAGAATCTCATCTTTTTGATATTGTAATGCTATCAGGAATTTTGTGTGTTTACAACAAGCACCTAAGTTGATTGTTTTCATGCACCAATGTTGCTGAAACCTCTGTTTTTTTTAATGAAATCGTATTTTTCTAACCACTAATTATGGTATTGCAAATGAAACCAAGAGAACTGAGCAGTATCAAACCTAATTATTATTCTTCATTGCAAATAAATGCCATGGGTAGTTTCATTTATTTGCAATGCATATTTATATATCCACAAATATACATTGCTATATTTGTGTATAAATATGCTACAAATGAAAGTAGCAATGAAAGTGTTTGCTACTTTCATGTGTCCGAATCAACTGCCTCCTACGAGATGCCGTTTTCAGAAAAAGAAATCTGTTTTATGGTTTTGTGTTAACTAAAAACATGTGCAAATACACTGATCACTGAAGTAATGAGTATGTTTTCATAAACGAAATGTGTTTTATTAAAAAAGGCTTCAAAAGTCATTTTTATTGTTTATTCAATGACGATGCTCGAATTTGTTAGTTTCTTGAAGAGTTATCATAATGGGAATTTACTTGCTTTAAAACGATGCCAACCTGCAGAATCTGATAATGAAAAAAATGTGAAATAAACCCCAAACAGTATTGCTTCTCGAGGACAAAGGGATGACTTTTATCTGCTGCTTTATCTGTTTTCTATTTGAAATGTTAAGTTGCTTGAGAATTGTTGTAGTCCAGCAGGGCCGAGGCTTTCAAAGTTGCTTATTTGTTTAAAAAATTGCTTGATTCTATTCAACATCATGAAATTATTGTGAAATTTCTTTAATAGAAATGTCACCATTTACTAACAAGTGCTGTTGGTGTTTTGTACTGTTTATGTAAGAGACTGTTTGCACTACTACTTAACAGTCTAAAAACAATATGTAATCACTGATTGAATTCACAGAAAAGGTCGTATGTGTTATTAGCATCTTGTCTTGTTATTCGTCATGACCAATAAACTGATTCAAACATTGGCAATTTATGTCAGCAATATTGTTTGATAAATTGTTCAGTGACACGGAAAAGAGAAGTGGCAACTTGAAGTGAAAATTATATGAATTGCTAAATATAATCTTCTTTTATTTCCACCAGAAATAAATCAAAAATATATTTTTTTTGGATTAATTACTCTAAGGCCCATTTATTACATAAGTCAATAAGTAAAATAAAAGTCTAAACAAAGATGGCACAGCTTTGTATGCTCTGCAACTATGTAGTAAACCTAAAAAGGGATGTTTTGGGAAAAATAATTTGAATAGCTATTATCACAGCTGAATAAAATATATATTTTATTAAAAAGGTAATTTGATTGAAGTTGGCTGGGGAAAGTTGGATTTCCCATTTTTGCTCAACTTCACACACCATAACTGCAGCTGTAGGACAAGATAGGCAAGTGCCTACTTTGTGTTCCAGATTCTGGTTGTTAGCTGACATGCAGAACCACTGAACTCACTCCAGGGCTGCAGTTCCCTCACATCCACTTCTTGGCTTGGCTTGAAGAAATCTTGGTCCAAACAGTACATGTTCTAGCTGAAGGATCCCTCTGTTGAGTGCTGTTGGTCCTCGCTTGAAATTTCAAATCAGGTGGTGCTGAAGTGGTCTCAGATGTTTAGGGAGAAAAAGCAAAAAATCATTGCAGGAGCTTCACAAGAACAGTTATGTCACCCAAATCCAGAGATGGATGGAGTACGCACAAAATGTACTAGAGTAAGAGTAGCAATACTTTATCATATTTGTACTCAGGCAAAAGAAGGAGTTGCCATCCAAGAAGTTACTCAAGTCAGTGTGAAAAGGTACATGGTAAAAAAGCAACTTGAGTACATGGTAACTGTTCATAACATCAATCAAGTAGTACTTAAAAATTACATCATCAGACTGACCAAAATATAAAGTTATGTGAAAAATGTTGATATTTTAAAGATTACAGTGAAAACAATTCATATAGATTACAAAATAAAATCAGTAAAAATACATATTTTCCCAAATCAATTTCTTTCAGTCTAAAACTTATGAAATCGTACCAAAAACTACTGGTGTGTGTCTGGTGAATTTTGGGTTAAAACCATCTTGTTCTTCATTCAGTGAAGTTACTCATAGTGGGTGGAGTATCCAGGAATTTTACTCAACAGTAGTGATACTTCATAATAAAAGTAAAAAGTTAATTTTTCCATAAAGTTACTCAGGTAAATGTAACTAGTTTCTACCCATCTCTGCCCAAACCTTGATAAACTGAACTTTTTGAGTCAGTGCGGAAAACGTCTCATTAGTTTTGGGTTTTTTTTGTGTCTCCTGACTGAGTCAGAACACAGCTCTGTTTTCACCAGGGTCATCATCAGGGCCAATCAAAAACAGACTTTATTTATGCAACATTCTATTCATACCCAAGAGTGACAAACTATCATTATATATAAAAAAAAGAAATATCCTCACACTCACAGTTTTGAAAATAAAAAAAAATAAACTATTGAAAGAAAACACAAGTTCACATGAAAAGTTTAAAACAATATTTAAAGTTAAATAACCATGGATCATGGTTACTTTTAAAACTTACATTATCAGCATGAGGTGATATAATAACATCTTAGACATGCACTAACTAGCATTCAGTACAGACTACTGAGCAAAACAGTTTGAGCTCATAGAAATGCTGATATCTTAAGAGTCTGGTGCTCCTGTAGTTTAGGTTAAGAGGTTGTTATAAGATCTATGGTCCATCAAGAGCAATTTAAAACTACTTGAAGAGAATAAGTTCTTGTATATTGAAAACTATGTGCTCTGTGTAACAGTAGATCAGCTGTTTTGTTATTCTTCCTTTTTACATGCTTAGCTAAGCTGAAGTAGATATTAAGCTAGATGTTATCTGAAAACAATTTACTCACATTTCTGGACATTTTTCATAAAATCTGCTTATCAGAAACTGTGCAGCCCCTTTAAGGTTTATATTACCTCTGACGTGGACTTGTCCTACATTACCAGATTAAAGTGTACTTTGGATGCTTGCAGATAAACTTTGACTTTGGTTGTCATTATAAAACTGATAAGTGCCTGTGGATCACTGACTCTGACTCAGGCCACCGGTTCTGCCAAACGTCCACCTTTACAGTAACAAATGTATTGAGTGAATTACTTAGAGGTTAACTCCTCCCCAACCCTATTAAAGCATTTAATACAAGGAACAGGAGACAGCAAAGGAAGTCTGGAAAGCAGCATCTTCCACAAGCTCCATCTGCAAACAGCATGAGGACGCTTCAGGAAAAAATCATCGTCATTTCTGTTTTTCTGTCCCTTATATGTCTCACGCAGGTGGGTTGAGATGCCTGTTATGATTTTTAAAGTTAACAATGAATAACTCTTGTATCAGATTTTTAAAAAAATATAATTGAATAAAAGAGCTTCTATATGGTCAAATATTTACTTTTGCAGGTCAACTCAGTACCTGTTCCTGACAACTGGGACAGTCTGATCCAGAGGACAAAGCGATCGCTACTGTGGCGCTGGAACAGTCTGAAACCTGTTGGAGCCAGCTGCAGAGATCCTTCAGAGTGTGGCACAAACCACTGCAGGTAAAACTGAATTGTGAAGTTCAATAATTGTCTACTTGAATGATTTTTATTCACCACTTTGATAGCACCCGATGATACTGAATGTGTGCGTGTACCCCTTCGGTTTTCAGCTATTTTTGAAAGCAAATATGGCATTTAAAGGAGAAAGGAATCCTTAATGTGATTTATACAACTGAATGTGATCACATTTCTGTGAGGGTTTTGTGATGTGTAGATCATAAAACCCACATGTGTTTTGCATGGCATGATAAAAGTCTAAGTCAGAGTTCAAGTTGCAATTACATTTCTGCTTATCTTTGCAGGAGAAACATTTGTTGCTTCTGACACTGCATCTGCACAACAGACCCACAAACACAACTCTGAAACAAATGGAGCCACCTACGTGAAATTCCTCCTCTGTTAATATGGTCAAACTAAAAGATGTGAAGGAAGTTTCTTTTGATTGTTTTGTTTTTATTTTAAAAAGGAGCCTTTATGGAGGAACCTTTGCCACCATCAGCCTCATCACAGGGCTGGTTGTGTAATCTGCATGTATGTTTGATAAGAAAATACAAACGTTCACCCTCAGTCTGTGAGCTCTGAATTTATTGGCACATGTTGTTCCTCTGATATATTTATTTGTATATTTTGTAAACATTGTAAATATACTACCTTTTTCAAGAGCTTGTAAATTTTTTTTTATGTAACAGCAAATTAAAATACTCCCCACAGTTCTTGCCAGTTTTTAAATAAAAAGAACAAGCAAATTATTCTTTGATACAAATCTATCCCTATGCGTTTCATGATACGTGTTTTCCAGGTTATGTTAGATAGCTCCTTTCTAGGTTACCAGGTATGAACTTTAGAATAGAATAGAATAAAACAAAATATCAGAAAACTATATCTAAAAAAACAAGATTAAGAATATAATTTTTTTGAGGATTACAACATAAAAATACTGTGCAGCTATCAGAAAGAGTGCACTTTTACCCGAGGGATGTGCAACAAAACGTCATAATGTGCATGTAAATATAATGTGCATTAAAAATGCATCATTCTAATTGCAATTTGTGAAACATAAAATCTGTGCAGAAAAACAAAAATGATGAATACAAGCTGAGATGTTATTTATGAGTAAAACTACGTAAACACTTATTGAGTTTGTTTGGAGTAGAGATGGTTATAGAGTCTAACAGATCCTTGGAGGATAAATTTATCCTCGAATTTGGTAAATAGCATTATCAAATTCGATAATGCTATTTTGAGCATCTGGGATGCTGCAGCCTGTGACTGAAGGACCTCTCCAGTTCAGCAACAACTTCATGCAAGGCATGACAGACAATGTCCAACAGTGATGTTATGTTTTAACCAGAGTTTTTCTGTCTCCCACCACCAACTACTAAATGTCTCCCTGTGATTGAAGTCATGGTTTGAAGACACTGTTGAAAGAAATTGTACAAGATTACGGTAGGTTTTCTTCTACTCGATTATGCTTTTCAACCAGTAAGCAGTTTGGACTGTGTCTTTCTCAGCTGCTTTACATCATATCAAACTGAATTCTGCAAGTAAAGCAGAAAACCCTGAGCTTTCCAGAAGCTCTTGAACTGTTCTGATGAAACAAACAATATTCCTGAGGATTTCCTTTTTCTTTGCCCCATACATGAACAATATTTCTGCTTGTATGTAAGAGTCTATAATGTGGCACATTTACAAGAAAAACATTCAGACGTTACTGAAATTTAGATTCATCAATATCTGGGCCTTTCATACGCTCATCTGCCACATTTTTGGGAGTAGAAATATAAGAGTAATTTTATTGTTCAACAGTGGGCAATTCCAGTTTTTGTTATTTTAACTGGTCCATATGAACTTCACACAATTGCTACAGGAGACCACAATTAACAGTAATACAGACATACTGCACAAAGGATAGTAAGCATAAGACAAGATCTAAAGAGGAGGATTTGTGTGGCATTATAGGCTAGTAGGAGGTGTACTCTTTAACTCCTTTCATTGCTGAGACATGTGTAAAGACACTTTTTCTGCTGGTTGTTCATATGTGACTTATCTGGACGTTTATTCACCTCTATCTCACGCCTGTACCAGTAGAGGGTGACATAGGTCAATAAAAAATTAGTGGTGGAACACACTGGACTGTCAACTAAAGCAGTGGTCCCCAACACAGTTCCTCAGGGTCCCCGGCCCTGGAGGTTTTACATGTTTCTGCACTCAGTTCCTCATTTAGAACTGTTTGTCTGTCTCTCTGTCTGTCAGTCTGTCCGTCCGTCCTTCATCCCCCATTTATTAATTTTTGAAAATTATTTCTATTGACATATTTCAGGTTTTTAAAACTTAACTGTTTTTCTGCTTCACATAGTTAAGATAATAAGCAGTGGTGAGTAAATGCAACAAAATTTCATGCTGATGGTTAATTGACGCTTGAACGACAAGGTGGCTATTCTATTCTATTCTATTCTATTCTATTCTATTCTATTCTATTCTATTCTATTTATATAAAGAACGTGTTGCCATTTATTCTACCTTGTGTCCTGGATACTTTTAGTAGCAGTCTTTCTTCTCTCTTCTAATTGGCTGAACACCCCGTGACGTAACATCTCCGGCAGTCTGAGCGGTGCTGATGTGGCGGCGTGGGGGCCGACGATGATCGTGTGTGTCCGCATCTACATGCCGAACCGGGTTCATGTGGATCTCCAACACAGTTAGCATGGATAGATTTTAAAAGTGGATGCTCTATTTTTATTATCAAGAAACTATACAGTTTTGTGTAAACCTGGAAGAGAAACAAGCTTGTAAAATGTTTTCATGAGGAATCTGCAATTGGAAGACGCACATCTACTGTGACTGACGGCTGTTTTCAAGTAGGTTTTTTTGTTAATGCATTGGTGCATAAGTGCTGCAATCTGCTTCTTTTTGTCATAATACTTTTGTTTTCTAATGCTAGTAAATTGTGCATCCGAGCTGCTTAGGAAATGGTGCTGCTGCCATGGATGATTTGGTTATGCATGTGTGCACAGACGCTCTTTTATCTATCATGTTGCCTTACTTAAAATTTCCTGATGAAAAACAAACATAACTTATTTTAAGTGCTAGCTTTTCAAATCAGGGCAGAATAACGGAGGAATATATCTTTTATGATCAATGCCTCATGACATGTTTGCAGAGTATCATATTTTATTAAAACTCAAGAAAAAATACTAAGAGGAAGCTCATTTAAAGGAATTATGTGTCTTAGCGATCTGATAATCTATCTCAAAGCTACTCATCAAATGTGTGTGATCAACAGCTCATCAAGTGGAAGTTACTATTTCAAAAGACTCGCTTTGACAATTAGCCATTTTGAAGCATTTTTGCTGTATATGAAGACAGTTCTTATAAGAAACTACATCAGCAGTGGTGTTAGGATATTTCCAAGTGAAGAACAATAAGGCAGCTGCTAATCTCCCAAACCATTCTATTACAGAAAACAAGCCAAATGTGCTAGTTTCTTCTAATGTTGTTTATTTGAAAGTGCCATTTGAAATAGGTTAAATAAAGCTGTATAATGAAAATAATTAAGGTCTAGATGTCAAACCTGGCTAAAATGCCTTTGCAAGGCAGGACATTTTATAGTGAGCTGGGCATTAAAAATCCAAGCAAACCTTTATAACTCCAAAATTGTTTTAAAAGTGGATTTTCCCCTAACAGTCACAATGGCAAAAAGATCACAGGAATGTTGAGACTAAAGCACTCCAAATTAAAAATTATTAACTATACTATGTTTTTCAGTCACCACTTCTTAATTTAGACGTTGTAGTCATAAATTCTAGTAGTGTAATTGTTTTAATGTTTTGGTGGAGAAAATTATTAAAAATGCATGCTTCCTCATAATTATGAACTTATGTGACTTTTAAACATAATACTGAAAGCTAACATGCCTTGATGTATAGTAAAAGAGAAATAATACATGGTTGTGAAAATTTACAGATAAAAGATAAAGTTAAAAAAAAAAAAAAAATACAGTTAGAATTCTAAAAATTGTGGTCTACATATCCAGATCTTTTCTTTTAGATAGCCTTCAGTAAAATTCCTGGGAAACAATTGCTTTCAGCCTGTGTGTAATTTGATTTTAGGACTCACATTTCTTCTTTAGGGAATATTAGAAAACAAAGTTTTATGAAGAACAAGGAACATGTCACCATTCCCATACTGAAATATGGTGGCGGCAGCATCATACTGTGGAAATGATTTTCTTCATTTCCACAGGGAAACTATTCATACTTATGGAAAATCCTAGTAGAAAATCTTTTAGATGCTGCAAAAGGCTTCAGCCTGGGGAGAAAGCTCACCTTTAACGTCTAACATTATGATTTGTGATTATAGTATGACAAAATGTTCAAGGAACATTTTTGCAAAGTATTGTAGAAGTTACTTTCCACTACATGTCAGACAAATGTCTCTCCAGACAAATAATTGTTCTAAAGTCTGTCCTTATCCTCTTCAATATTACACAGTAAATGCAAACCATTTTGAGTTGGGATGATATCATCTCTTTAGAGGTTGAAATCAGAGATAACAAGCCACATTATAATCACAGCAGGCTTCAGCCTCTGCTTCCATTTAACTGTGACTCCAATCTGTCGTAAATGGCTGGCATGAAGCGACAGACATTCAGAGTCCAGTTAATCACAACCATCTCTGTGCAACCCGATGAAGGCGGGTCTAATCCACTTGGATCCTGAAATTCTGCAGTCCTCCTCAGTAGCTGGCCTACTTCTTTCTAATTGAATCAAACTCTATTGCAAATTAGCAGGGACAAGATAAATCCATCCATTTTCATATAACAAACATGTATGAGCAAATGTAGATTATCTTAAAATGAAGCAGAGGTAGGTAGTAACCAGTTACATTTAATTGAGTAAAAGAAAAAGTATTTTTAATAGTAGTTTTACTGCAAACTTTTTACATCATTATATTATTGACGTATTACTACTCTTACTTGAGTAAACATTTTGATTCTCTATTGACTAGAAGTAACTTCACCGAATCACAAACAGATATGTTTTATGCAACAGGAACTCACCTACCATATGTACGACTTCTTGTTTCTACACAAGCTTAATTATTCTGACATTCTTTTATGTTTACTGAGAAGCATTTGGAATATGCAGTAAACAATAAATTGGTACTGGAAGTACTCTATAAATTACTTGTAAAAGTGTCCTTTGCTTAAAATATGTTAACTTATAATTATGTTATTTGTGTGTTTTAGTTTTAGTTTTTAAAAATACTAGAATTTGCAAGTAATTTAAGATTTTTTATTTTTTTTTTGTCTTATGACATTTTTAATTTAATATTTAGTTTCTAGAATTAGATACAACTTTGCAAACATAAATCTTTTTTTCTCACGCATTTGATTATCAGCATCACATTCCTGCTGAATCCCTATGGAAGCCGCAGGGCATTCTAGCTAATTTGGGTCCATTTTTCTTTAATTAACAGTGACAGTGTGTAATCTGTTGTGTATTTTGTACACTTGATTTTATATTTAATCAACTCTAGAACCTGGTAAAGAACTGGGTTTTTTGTTATGTCCTGCAACGTAAAAATTCGTAAACAGCCGAGCAGATGTGAAGGTGCATTTACTTTTCAGCAGTGTCTGCGGAGCATCTCTGCAGTGCAGCTGCCCTAGTTACAGAGCAGCTGACTAACTCTGTGTGATTGTGGTTGGCCCAAGCAGAGAGGAAAAGAAAGGAGGGGTTTGTTAGTGGTCGACTGAATTATGAAGCGCAACACTCGGCTGAGACCCAGAGGCACACATCACAGAGGGAGTTTGAGGTCTGGTGGTGCAGACTGATAGTAGCATCCTGTAGTTCTGCTTAGTGTTCATCTCTCACCTTGTTTTTTCAGCTTGCTTCTAACAATGCTTTCTTCTTTTTTTTATTCAGGTGTCAAAGCACCTGAATAAATCCCAAAGGTATAGATCCTGTCACAGATCTGAGCTTTGGGAGGAAAAACAACCCTAGCAGCTTTGCAGGAATTATTTTCCTTCTGATCTGCTATGTGGCATGAACCACAAATGAAAATTTAAAAGGCTGATCCAAAGCTTTTGTTTTTGTTCTAATAGAGATGCAAACATCCTGTACAAGCCATTGAAAGATAAATCGTTTGGCTTAAAAGTTTGATTACCTCAGCATTTTTTCAAATTGAAGCCCTTATGTGTTTTACTTCTGCAGGATAGTTTTAGGAACATGGGGACAGCATGATCGGAGCATCCACTCTCCCGGGTCACACCTTGCTAGCGTGCCACTTTCCAGTGGTGCAGCTTCCCACATGGCAGCTTCCGGTCCAGGCCCTGTGCAGCTCCGCCAAGAGGCCCAGCCGGATTTGCTCTTCTGGTCTGACCCGGGCAGTGTCCCTCCCAGAGCAGGACACACTCACTCGAGAACACTGCTTTACGGGTGGACGGAGGCCCTTTTCCAGCAGCTACAGCAGTCTCCGTGAGGATCGGGTGGAGGAAGAGGGGACCAGCGACAGCAGCGGCAGGTACGATTCCAACTCATCGCCAGAAGAGACTGCCTACATCAACAAGGAGGAAAGCTGCGGAGCTGCAACCACTCAGCGCTCACACAACTCGTTCCTTCCCAACCCAGATCTAGATGAGGACGAGGAAGACGAAGACAGTGATGGAGACAATCTCCACAGATATCACGAGGATTCATCTTTTGTGTTGCATGGAAACTCCAAATGGTCGCTGAACAATGGTGGTAACGACGCACTGCTCCATGAGGACCTGAACAGTGAATGGATGAATGAAGGATTAATGCTGGGAATGGGAAGGAACCAACACTGGCTGTCTAACCAGATGGACTTGCTGCAGTCAGGATGCCAGGGCTGTGCTGTGAACAGATCTGCCATCGCTCTTCTGTCTTGTTTAGAGCAGGACTCAGACAGACTGCAAGAGAACATTTACAGGGAGCACAAATGTTCCCCAGAGCTGCTGCCCAACATTCAGACAGAAGATGTGAGTGACTCCTCCTGTAACAGCTCAGACGGTGTCCTGGTTAACTTCTGTACCATCTACAACAAAAGCAACAATCCTGCCACACCTCAGGATCTCAGCAGCCCTGTTGTTGACCCCTGTCGGTTGTCTGAGGGGTCTGTGTTCCTCAATCTCCAACCTGTTCCTCAACAGGCCCAGAGAGAAGAAGCTGAGTCGACACCGTCTGGCCTAGATTCAAACTGCAACCTTTACTCCCAGGAGCCGATGGCTCCTCTTCTTTCTGCGCTGGAGGTTACAGATCTGGTTGCATGCATACGAAGTCAGGACACGCTGACCATGGGGACAAACCAGAAGTACTACAAGCTGGTGACCTGTGACCTCTCATCCCAGTCTCCAAGCCCCGCCTGGTCTAGCCTCACCAGCTGTCTCGAAGGGCCTGACAGAAGCAGTACCATTCTGGGCCCTCTTGACTCTAAAAAGGAAGGACGAACCAAGGAAAACATGGAGGTTGGTGTGTAAAAATATATTTAGATTTGAAATTCCAAAGTGAAACACAGATCAACATCAAACATACTTTATTCATGTCAGATTCACTATGTAAAACTTATCAAATACTTAATAAATATTAATTTCTAGAAGATTATATCTCAGAAGACTGTTGAACTGCAGGTAAAGAAAATCAAATTAAGAATATTTATTACACTAACAAAATAACACATTAGATGCAGTTATGCTTTTAGAAGTCTGCAGTCGCTGTATAATACATCTATGACAACCTTGAACTGACAATAGGTAAAGCAAAAATGGCAACCTTGACAGTAAACACTTGCTACAAAAATATTTTTAAGAAAAATAATTATTATAGAAAGGCAAACTGTTGTAAAAAAAAAAAAAATAGCATTCTCTGTGAAAACATGTTGAGAACATGTAATTAACGACAATTAACACATTACAAGTATAAGGTAAAAATGAAAAAAAAAATACAGCAGGTAAATTGCTAAGTTATGACAAAAACTTGCTTAGTAAAAAAAATACATATTGTTTTTTTAAGGCAAGCGACCACCAGGTTGCCACCACCTCCACTGCCCCCTGCAGGAAGCAACATTTGCAGGGCACCCAGAGCTTCTCCCACATGCTTTGTTCACTGTGCGGCAGCCAGTGTAGCCCACATAGTAGTAAATGCCAAGAAACAGGAGCTGAATCCACCCAGCCATCTGTGATTCCGGAGCGGGATTACAATGATGTAGATGCCACTGACATGGGTAAGGAGAGAAAGGCTGACATCTTTCTTCTTTTTGTGGGAGAAACAATAAAAAAATTTAAAAAACACAAAAAAATCCAAATTTAAAAAGCTGTGTTTTGCTGATGATAATGTCTAATTTGTCTCAGGTGTTTGGTGCTGTGACAAGGAAGTGGGACGCAACAGTAAGCTACGAAGGCCGACTTCTTTGCCCATCCAGCCATTCGTTCTGCTCCCCACAGAAAAGCCACAGTATCAGCCTCAACACCTAGGAGGCCTGCTTGAGCAGTACCTAAACCAAAAGAGGAGCAAGCCTGCTAACTCCCCGAACGGACTCAAGTCCAAGGAGAAAAGAAACGAGTGTTTGTCTGAACTCCAGCCGTGTCCAGTGGAGAGCCTCTGCCCAATATTCTTGGAGGCTGCTTCCAGCTCAGATACCTGCTCCACCTGCACTCCGAGTCCAAAATGTTTCAGCCGCAGACACATGTGGAGTCCAAAATCACAAAGAACATCACAAGAGTCTAATCTAAAACTGATGGTCGAGTCTCAGGAAAGCTCAAGCTTAAACTCTGGCACAACGAACAATCAACCCAACGTTGTTAGGATTCCCACCTGTCAGGACCGGATCACCCTGCAGCCAGAGCCAAACCAAGTTACTTCTGGATCCAAAAATACTAACGAGGATCCAAAAAAAGCTGCTTTCCACTCAAAACCCTCCCACATAATACCTGGAAAACCTTACTCGAATCTGCGAGTGTCCTTGTCGCCTCCCCAAACCTCACAATCACAGCTGACGCTCCAGCAGCATCAGCCCCTCATTGCTGCAGCTCGCCTCTCCTCTTTAAGCACTTTCCTCTCCTCAGACCTGCATCCCAAGCAAAACGATGAGCCAGAGAGGCTCAGCCCAAAGCCAGCTAAGAGTCAGCATAGCCAGTCTCTGATCCTGAATGACAGGCCGCCTGCAGAGTTCTGCCTCTCGCCGGATACATCATACGAGTCCATGTCTATCAGTCATCTGCAGAGAAAAGGTGAGGGTCAGCTCAAGACAGAAGCACAAACAAGCATCAGTAATGTGTTATGGTTATAGACTATTGCTAAATTTGAATCTGGAAGATATGAAAATGAACAATTATTGGTGTATCAAAATGTGCCCAATGTTGGTATCATCTTGCCAGGGATAAGCTGCTAAAAAAAGCATAAAACCTCAGTGTGCTGCAGCAGTGCCTTCAATACCCTGAAGGGGCTTCCTCTCAAATATGACCTATTTTTAACCATCCCTGCTCAGGATTGGTTGAGCTCTCTGCTCCCCAGCCTGAGTGTGTGTGTGAAAGAAAAAAACAGAGAGAGACTGCAGACTCCAAGATGAGACAAAAACTGATCGAGCAGTGATAAATATTTAAATCATACCTAATCATTTTTGCCCTAGTGCCACCACAAGGGCCGACTTAATGCAAAGTTAATCAGATACATTGGATTCTTTCACAGCGTTTATTCATAGTCAGAGGGATCTGCAGCAGCAGCAAAGAGTAAGAGTGGTTGCGGCGCTGCAGGCAGCTTCAACACACATAAAGAATTTACCGTGACATTTGCATGGGCTACTCTGCATTAGATGAAAGAGGAGAGGCAGAGCAAAGCACAAAAAAGAGGAACGCCACTGAAATGGAAAACTGACTCTTCTGTGTTCAGATAGAGTTCACATTTAAAATGATTAAGAACATTATTGAACCCTAACGGCAGTTTGTCAGGTTTAAATACAGGGTTCCTATGCAGATTAGATAAGTCAGGAATTGGTTTAGTTTCCAGTTCTAGATAAATATGGAAAAGAACAAAGGAGTGAAAAAGGGAATATTCACATTTTCAAACCTCAATCACTGTCACTGATTGACAGCGACATTGATTCACTGTTTAAATATTACATCCATTTATTTGTTTGTCCATCATCCATCTGTTTGTCTATCGATCATCTTCTTACTGTTTTTGCAGGTTCCATATTTAAAGAATGACCTCAAACTAAATGTATGAAGAAATGAAGGTAGAAGGAAAGAAAAAAGCACTACAATATTTTGTTTTTCTTCTAAAATTAAGTTGTATTTGCCTAAGTAGGGATAGTACTTAAATGTTTCTTATATGTTTTAATCAATAATTGGAAAATATTTAATCAGAACCTTGTTTGAATCAGAACCTTGTCGGTTTTATCCCAGCAACCAGTACTGGCTTTTAGAAATAAATGGAAAAATACTTTAAGAAGTTTTAATAAAAATGTTTCCAGAAAAAGCAAACTGTAAGGAAGTCTAGATTTGTGTTTCTTGTACATTGTGTCCAGGTTTGCTGAGAGCTGTGAGCAGTGCAGTGGATCTGATCATGGCTCATTTTGGAAGTAGCAGAGACCCAGAAGAAAAGGTGAGTCAGCAGAACTAAGCACTAAGAACAACACGTCCCAAGAGAAAGCATGACACCAATAATTCAGCACAAGAGTCAAATAACTTGTGTCAGCAGCAGGACACACATTACATGAGCCTGTGTCCCTTTTTTTGGGTTTTTTTGTTTGTTTTGTGGTACAGATGCGTCTGGGTAACAGCTCTTACAGTCCCACCATAGCTGGCCTCGTCCTGGAACACTTGTGTCCTGCAATTCAGAACATTTTAGAGGATGGACTGAGGGACCACAAGCTGGATTTCATAATTGGGCAGCGCCGCAATCACTCCTGGAGTGTGGTGGAGATCTCCACAAGAATGGGTATTTGCAGTTTTGCTTCCCAGTGCTTCGATTGGCTGAATACATGTAGATGCTTCAGGGATAAATTCACAGATGTTATCTCTGCTGTAGGTTCGTCCACCAAGGTCCTCCACAGCCTTGTTTCCAAAATAAAGCAGTGCTCCGAGCTCACCAGCCACTGTATGAGACTGAGAGCCTTCCTCATGGGCCTTCTCAAGTAAGAGCTGAAGTCACTTATGCTTTTTCTGGTGAACCATATGACAAATTGATCTACAGCCTGTACTTTTTGTGGTTATTTCTTGTCTTGCAGCTTGAGAGCTTTGGAATTCTGGCTTAGTCACCTGCAGAGTCAAAAAGGTGAGCTGATGTCCTGGGACAGCACCATAATGTAACACTCAATGCATCCCTTCTGCCCGTACGATTACAACAACTTCTAGCTTTCAGTAAAACAGGCGTTATCTTAAACTGGTGTTGATGAACAGTGTTTTAGTCTGTCCAAGCTTACCAGTCTACAGAATCAGTTCTTCTACTTTCACCTTGGGGCAGACCAGTAAGCAGATGTCAGTCATTTAGTCAGTCTGCTCAGGCAGAGATGCTGTCCTGAGGCTGGCATGGAGTGTCACATATGCCACTAAATTTAGAATCTCTACAACAAAACAAAAATGCAAAAAAAAAAAAAAAAAGATAATAAAGGAGTGATTGAAATACTTTTGCAAGATACTTTCAGATTAAGCACAAATCAATCTTGGGCTTTACAAAAACTGAACATAATTGCAAGATGTGTACTACTGCAGATAAACAAACTCTATTTGCGATGAATGTGTGGAATCTGGTTGACAATCCTTGTAATTTGGGTGTTTAGAAGTAAAGCAAGAGCAGACACATAAACTCTGACTCTTACTTGAAACTTCTTTCAGAGCCATTGGAATGTCTGTGGATTTTTTTTCTTACAGATGTCATTACTGCGTACTACCACACCTGGGGGTTCCTGTTTACATCACTGAGTCGCTGTCAGCCTCTGTTCCAGGAGCTGCTTCTTCTCCTTCAGCCACTCTCAGTGCTGCCCTTTGATCTAAATCTTCTCCTGGAGCCACGACTGTTAAGTCAAAGACAGCTGTGTTCGGAGGAGCGCGATGCTCTCCCACCTCAGCCATGCTCTGCCCTGCTTGTAACCAGTTGGCCAAAGCTACAAGCCAACAGAAAGTCGGAGTACGGCAGGCGAAACAATCAATCACACTGGAGAGAGCAGGAGTTTCTACGGTCTCAGAGTTCAAGTTGCTGCAAGCAGGATTATGGGGCGATGCAAAACAACAGCAATCCGCTTTTGGCTTCCTTGTCAAGCAAGCCAGATTTAGTGGAAAGTGTAGCAAAAGCTGTGAACGTCAGCCTCGATCATAGAAGTACTTTGTTTCAAACCAATGTAGATGGTAGGGAGAATGAGAGAGAAGTGGAAAAAGACAGCAGAGGCCAAAACGCAACAGCTTCCGTCCAGGAAGACAGTCCCTGTCAGAGCGGCCTGCGGTGGGCCAAGCTGTTTGGAGCAGCTGGTGTTTCTAGCAGAGCTGAGAAAAGGTCCCACCCTCACACTGAAGCACAAAAACAAAGGTAATAAGAAATAATGAACGAAAAACTACATTTTAAATAAGGCTGGGCAATAAATCCATTTTATGAATCCAATTTTCTGTTTTTGAGGATTTCATTTTTGGAAAATGTGATTTTTCTAACCAATGCTGCAACAGGTTTCAATAGTTCAAAGTGACAAAAGCCCAACCAAAGTTTACCTTCTTGTTTGATGAGTGTGTTTTCCAGCTTCTATTTATTTGGACATTGAATTCAAGTCAAATGCAAGCCAGTTTTTGAAAATATTTTATGTCTTTTGGATTTTCTTTTAAGGAAAAGAAAGGGAGGGGAAAAGGAAATTAAATTTGAAAAATGGATTTGGTCTGAGATTTTATTTTTCAGCAATATTGCCCAGCTTTAATTTTAATTTTTATTCATTTTCAACTGTATTTTTTTGTAAGTAGCTTCTGTCAATTTTCCTATTCTGATTAACTTCCTTCTATGCTTTTCTTTTCCAAATGCACAGGCTACCATCTCAGTGGTTACAGTTGGACAGATCTCAGATTGGACTTTTGGCTCAATCCATTAGATCCATAAAGCTGGGACCACCTCAGACTGGCTTGGGTGCTGAAAAGTAAATCATACGTGTGACTATTTACTGTAATGACACAAAGTGTTAAGTGCAGAACACCTTCTACAAAGCCCAATTAAACTTTTTATTCTGCAACAAAAAAACTGCACCAAAAAAAGCACAAGAGTAGGATAACTACCGCAGTAATGGGAGAAGACTAAATGTTGTCCAGCAGGAATACCAATATTTCTTTCCATTAGGGATTTTATTAAAAGATTATTATTTGTAAGGTAAGGATGTTTTTCTAATTGTTTATCCATTTAAAAGTCGGATGTTTCAAAAAATGTCAATGTAAAATTTATGAAAATTTAATTGTGCAATTTTTAAAGTTACACGCAATAGAACAATCTGACAGGTTAAGTCTATAACACAGAAATAAATTACACATTTTATTCTAAGTTCTCTGAATCACAAAATATGATTAAACACACATCTGAATATTTTATCCTTTCTTCTGTGCAGTTTCTGATCATAGTTTGATCAAATAAATAATAATAATGTTATAATGAATAAGGTTCAATCAGGTGCAATCTGGATAATCAGGATTTGGTGCTTATATATCTTTTCTTTGTATTTGCTTGTATTTCTTTAAACCACAACACAGATTAGGTTTTTATTTCTAAAGTAGATAAAACAAACAAAGTAAAATATTCCTGTCAGTGCCAAAAATGTCAAACCCAGCAACTTTTATTCCAACCAGCTTCCTTTCCTATTATATTCCCAGCATGAACTCATTGTAGGTGCATGAACTAAGAAACATGCAGTAGGTGCTCCAGTGATCTAAAGCTTAGTTATACATTTAGTTTAGGAAATTTTCTGTTTATTTTTTTCTTTTGTTGTTTTGCTGCACTACAATAAGCCCCCTGGTGGCTGATTCGTGTATCAAATGTCTGCCAGGTATGTTTTAACAGTGTTCATAAATTTTATTAAGGGAAGAAAATTTTATTTTTTTTTCTTTTTAACATTTGGTAAATGGAGGATTTTTAATGTGAAACCTTTTTTTCACATCTTCAGTGTTTTTGTTATTTCATGGTTGCTTCCTCTAATGCCCTGTGACAATCAGTCTCTCAATAAAGACCTAAAACACTTTAAACTGCAATCAGTTTTATTTTTCAAGGAGGTTGCTCATAGTACAGAATTGCTGTGCTTTCTGGGGGAAGCGGGAGGCTTTCATGGATCGGTGATTTTACTGAAGGTCTTTCCATATGCGATCTCAGAGAGCCGACCGAGGGTACTTCCCACCATAAACTTGTATCCTGTGGGGGTTTTGCAGAAACATACGTAATGTTTTAAGTTCACCAGTAAGTTTCATTGGCTTCTACATCAAGGTATTAAGGTCTTAAAGTTAACCTTAAGACCTTGATGTAGAAGAAGGTTTTGCAGCACAGACCTGGTATATGCCCCGTGAATCCCGGGATCACGCCTTTTTTGGATGAATAGAACGTGGGCAGGTGTGTTCGGTCCCTTTCGTCTGCCTTCAAGCGTCTCTGATGTTTCCCATACTCCTTTAGTGCCTGATTGGTGGTGATGGAAAATCCTTTCCCATAGAAGTTGTGGGAAAATGGCACATGTCCTGTAAACCCTGTGAAAAGACATGAGGAGAATGGCTCCTTATTTTTTGTCCAGTGAACCCTATTGAGCGAGTTTGAAGCAACGCCCTAAACAGTTTGTTTTTTAATTGGAGGACTGAGGGATTTCATTGGATAAGCCCAATGTCCGTCAATAAAATCAACCAATGGGTTGTCGCGGTCAATAAAAATTAGGCTTAATATAATTGTTTTTGTTAAATTTAGACAACATAGGGCCGCCAGTTTGCATCAGTCTGGACTCCAGACGGTCAGTCCTCCGCTGGACAGAAGTTCAAACAGAATGCAGCTGTGTTTTTTTTTCTCTATGGCACAAATGATATATTATGTTTGTTTTTTTTGTTTTTTTATCTGGTCGATGGCCCTTTCTAATGCTGCCCAGGGTAACTGCCAATATGGCCTATACCAAAAACTTGTAAAATTATAAAACTTTAGATTATTAACAGAGATAGAAGTGTCCTTATTTACATAAAATTCCCAGTTCTAAATGTGTGTGTGCATAATTTTTTTTTTTTTTTTGTAATTGGCTTAAAAATTAGCCTAGAATTTAAAGGATTGGCATCAGCCATAAAAAAGAAAGAAAGAAATCAATCAAACTCTAAGATTGTGAAGAGTTTCTTGTCTGAATAATTATAAAATGTCATCAAATTCTTCTGTCTTCTGTACCTGGGATGAAGTACTTCTTGGGGTTATCATCTTCCATTTGGTATGGACTTCCTAGAGGTATGAAAGGCTGTAAGGACTTGTAGACAAACACCTTGTCCAACGCCGCTGTCACCGGAGATTTGGCTCTCTGGGTGAAAATTACAGGAAAATTAACAACTTACAGGACTTTTCAAATGTACTGATTTCTTTGTGCCAGGTACCACAGCACACCTTCAGGGGTCTGATGGAGTCTATGCTTTGATTGATGTGAGCTGTTTTGGCACCAAAAGGTAGACTACTTGTGCACTTTTAGATTGGTAGTCATAATGTTACACCTGATCAGTGTATGCTTTTTAAAAATTTCTGAAAAAGTGGTGACAAAAATGTAAAAAAGTGAAAAAATCTATCTTGTAAACCATTAAATCCAAGTGTAGTGCTGGGATTAATTGAGGATAAACTAAGTAGATCGCACCAATAACCCTTTTGACATGCAATTATCACCAAAGGGAAATGTCCAACATAGATACAATTCAGTACCAATGCAGATCTGCAAAAGGTATGAAAATGATTCAATTTGCAGGGAGTTGCTTTGACTAAAACAGGGACTAGAGAGCAAATGAGGTGGATCCATGGTGTAATCAGACAGTTTTTTGCCAACATTATTGTGAGACAAGAAGAGAGAGGTGAAGCTAAAGATTTGTGTGTAGGTGAGATAATTCATTTACTTCAAGATGTTCACTGCCGTAGGTGTTGATGGTAGGAAGAGGCTTTGATCGTTGCTGGCGCTTCACCTGATCTGCCAGATAAACTTCACACTGTGCTTTCTTACAGGTCACGTTGTAGTTGCAGCCGTAGTAGTTCCGACTTCTTGGAATGAAACCTAACATCAACATTAAGGGTTCAGTTTTCAACTATTTCAACAGACGTTTTGCTAAGATTAGGAATTTGTGTATATAGATTCTTGTGGCAGTCTAATTTTACACTAATTCTACTGTGAAATATTGCTGGATATTGAAAACATGCAAAATCCATGCAGAAAGACTCCAAGCTGGGATTAAAACCCACAACCTTCTTGCTGCAAGGCAGCAGTGCTACTCCACTATGGTGCAGCTCTAGAACATTAACTTATTTCAGTAATTTAATTTGAAAAGTTTATTATGGTTTCCTGCAACTGCTAAAATGTATTTCTAAGAAAAATGTAAATAACTTCCAATAAAACATTTTATTTTCGACAAAAAGAGAGCTTCCTGAATAGTAATGTCATATCTTGCATAGTATTTACACTGAATACTTGATAGAGGCTCCTTTTGCATGAAATACTGCATCGGTGCAAGAGATGATGACCCTGTGGCTTTCTGAGTTGCTAAGGAAGCGCTGGTTGTTTTAACAGTGGCCTTCAGCTCATCTGCATTAGTGGCTCTGGTCTTTCTCTAAAACTAAACACCATAGATTCTCTGTGGGGTTCCCAGGGGGCAAGTTTGGCAGTATTAGTAATTTTTTTACAGGGTGAAAAAACTAAATGAGCATTTAAAGAAAGCTTATTAGCAAAGGGCAGCATGCAGTGTCAGGAATATTGTTTTGATGCATAACCATGGCAACAAGGTACCAGCTTTACAACTTGGAGCAGATGATCAGCATCTCATGAGGTCAAATAATACCTGAACTATGAATCTAAAGCCTATAGGGTTAAAAAGGAGGCGTCATGGACACGGAGCACAGAGAAGAAGGTCAAGCCATCTGACAGGGATTTAGGGGGATTTAGGGTGGAGCAGCAAAAGCGAATGAGGACTAGTCCTTACTAACTATGACATAATTGACAATAAACATAGAAATAAATAAATAGCTTGATAAAGAAATTTATGTGCCAAATATTGCATCCAACAAATAAAAAATAAGAACTTTCCCAGGTTATTTTATTATACATAAATTAATATTTGTTAATAATTTTCAACAGTGTTAACTTAACATGATTATTGTTTAATTTTTCATTTTATTTCCAATATTGTTATTAATTTCCTTTTTGTTTCACTTTCATGTTTATTTATGCTTCTGTATGACAGGAATAAATAAAGTAGTTTTGAATTCAATTAAATTCAAATGTAATATTTTCTACGTTGTTTTGATTTAAAATCAGAACTTTTGAAACAAAAAAGGACAATATGGTGAATTTGAGTCCACTCAGTCGACAGTATCTGAGAAATTGAAAGACTTTTAGATGCTGCAGACATATTTTCTGCTGCTTTATCATAATGATTCATCTCCGTTAGCAGGTTTTTTTTAACCACCTGCGTGTGACCTTTTTAATCCCCTCTGCTGTATCACTATTTCACTTCACTTGTCGCCTCTCCTGAATAATTAAGCAGTTTAGAGATGTCCACTTTGGTCTCATGTTGCTGTTCACAACTCAAAGACTTATCGCAAGAATAAGAGAAACACGTTCTATTGTTTGTGCATTTTAACCACCAATATCATTACATCCAACAGGGCAAATTGGCCAACTTATTCTCTGAGTTGGTGTGTGAGACACATTCAGTACCTGTGTATCCTGGTATTGACTTCCGCCACACGTCAGCAGGAATGTTTTCTGGCAGAGGAGCTATGTCAGACTCTGGGCGCCATGTCCTCTGAGATATCAGTTCGGCTGTAAGCATTCCATAAGGTTTGCCCATGCTGAACCTGAGTCCAGGGCAGTGCCCTGTGTACCTAATTAATAACACAAATAAACAAGCAATTTATGGCATCTTTCTGTCAGGGAATTGATTAGTAGATCCCTTCAAGTGTTTTGCACAAGGTTCTGAAAGGTTAGTTGGGGCAATTGTCAAAGCACAACTTTGGACAAACAGGTTATTCAACAAGCAAATGAGATTCAGATTCCCTTTTGTGTCAGAATTTTGCAGAAGGCCAATTGTTGTTATTGCACCAACAAGAGGAGAATCCCTCCTAAAATGCACAGAAGACTGTTTCAGATTGCTCTGAAGAGCATGTAAATCAAGGCAGAAGATTTAACTGTGAACTCATACCTTCAGACAAACAAAGTCTTGCACATACCATACCCATCAACGAAATTTAGATGAGGATTCAGGGTAAATCTTTGAACTACCCTGAAATAATCTAAACCAGAACTCAGTCTGTGGGGACACCCGAAACATTTGTACTTTGACATCTCATCAATAAAGGGACTGAGCTGAACTTTACAAGGCTGTAGGATCATTCCCAACACCAATGAGATAAAGGTCAAGGTACTATAAATGCATTTGTTGTAGCCTATTTGTTAAATGCTTTCCAGCGATTTTTTTATTTATTTATTATTTTGCAAATTGTTGAGATAAAAAAACTAAACAGTTATCCGGATAAACCTTTCATTCCAAATTAACTGCCTTCAGTCCTATTACTGCTCGTTGTTTTGATGAAGTTTTGATAGTGGAGCGCCAAATCATATTCTTACAGTCGGATTTTATTCGTAAGGGGACTTTTACTCACCCCGGGATGTAACAGGGACCCGGTGACAGCAAAGACTTGACTTCACGGACATAATCAGACATGTTGGAGCAACAGATGTTTGGATCCCAGCCTTTCTGCGCTGTTTACTGGTTGCTACAGAGGAATTTAAACCCAAACACACGGATGGACCTATGGGTCACAGAACCAACTGACGTGAGCTACAAGAACAGAACAAAACAAATTTAAATGAAGCAAATAAGAACTATTTAGTATTTCGGGAATGAGACAAACCCTTAGTCGAAGTAATTTTAATGCACATTTTATCGAGTTCCACTAAATTTGAGGTTGTTAGTTTCTTATTCTTTGGGATGTATTCGGGTGTATTAGCAAATAGTTATAAAACAAAGCTTCAATTTTCAAATAATACAATTTTATATTTTTTATGCACACTTTAAACGGACATCACCAGCAGGAAACCAGTTTGGAAAGAAATGTCTGAAAATTGCTCAACTACGACCCCTGGTGGAATTCGACTTAAAACAGCAGATGAGAAAAATCCATCTGCCTCAAGAATTGAGAATCATATTAGTATTTTTATATGCATAACTTTTAGTAATATAGTTAAAAATAAAAAAGCTAAAATTAAAACTTCTTGTTTTTGAGCAAATTCCCAATTGTTAGTGAACATGTTTGAATTGATGACGTATGCTCTGAATAGTGTTTTAGACCAAATAAAAATGTACAAAATTGGTACATTTAGCACATCAGTAAATAAGGCAGACAATATTCACATGGTAGAAGAATGAGCAATGAGGATTGATCCAAAATTTTATCAAACCTTATTGTCCTTCTGGAAAGTAAACTTCTAATTGAATCTCACATTTTTTGCAGTCTGAAATATTTTTTTTTTCCAAGGATTGACCTGCATTTTCCTATCAACCGAGCTTTTCTGTCTCTGCTTGATAAGAGCAAACCCACAGCATTATGCTGCCACCACCAGGGAAATGGAATGTTCAGGAAAATGTGCAGTGCACCTTTAAAAAAATAATTCCCGTGTGATTCTCTTACCTGGGCTGTGGATCCCGGCAGCTCCACCTAAGTTACCATTGCCATCCTAACTGCTTCTCAGATTGTAATTTGTCCTGTCCAGTATGTCAGTTTTGGAAGAAACACTTTGTATGTTAACAGTTGTTTTCTACTACTGCCTATTGTTTATGACCAATTCCTTCTTTAATCTTCTCCGTAACCTGTTTGCTTTGTTCTTTAAACCTTAGTGTTCTTTCAGTAAGATTCTCAAACAAACTTCTAATACCTTCATAAAACTGTTATATTTTTAGTGAACTTAAATAAAATACAAAAGGAGTATATTAGCAAACAGATGGCAATTGGTTACACCACTTCACGGTAATCAGTTTAAAAGGGACCGGACAAAACACAAGCCACTCTTTTCAGAATATTGTGTGTTTACAAAAATCTTGCTTACGCACTTCACAATTATGTGGTACTCTGTGTTTGTCTTTCACATAAGACCGACCCAGAATACATTAAGGTTTGTGGTTTAAATGATATTAAATGATAATATGTGCCAAGGTTCAAGTGGTCTCAATACTTTTACGAATGAAAATAGCTGATAAATATGTCCCTCACAAACAGAAACTTGTTTCCTCCATTTAACAATAAAAATCTTTCTTTTTGTTTGTTTTAACAGAATATGAATGAGTCTGTGCGTCGGACCAGATGACCTAACAAGAGTTTAACCTGAGGAATGCCAGTCATGTCAGTGGACAGGAGGGTCAGTTCAGCACATTCCTACAGTTCCTGATAAATCCTGCTTTGTTTACTTTGTAGATTTGACAAAATAGTTTGAATCTTTTCAACATCTTTTTTCTCTTGCATGCTACAACAATGTATCATCCTGAGAAATGTATTCGGGATTCTGTAATGCTGTCTAGCTTTTGAGGTACAGATAAGAGACAGATCTCCAGAGTATGGTTTCTGTTTGACGTTAGCATTCCTTCTTATAGGCTTCCATATATACAAAAACTTCCCAGAACCCTGTAAACGGGTTGAGGCTTGTTCATGTAGCATTCTTCCAGTTGAAGGGATAAATTAGTCTTCGATTATAGATACAGCTGAATTTCCTTCCTTATTTCTAGTGACGGGTAGTAGCAGGTATCTACATGTAGTGATGTTAAGAGGCGTGGTGAAACAACAAAGGTAGGTCACAGGGAATTTTTTTTAACCCTGCATCACCGCCTTACCTCTGCAGATTTCCTCACTGTGAGCCTTGCTCACTTTCCTTTTGCATTCAGCAACGACTTGAGGGACAAAGCTGGGACCTTTTCAGAGATGAATTTATACACGAGCTTTAGTAACCTTATGGAGGCTTATGTATATGAGGAGAGAACTCGTCCGGAGTCCCAGTGGCGACGGAATAACGCTGATGGGCCTCATGCACCTGTCTCCAACATCGCAGTAAACCCACGCTCAGAATCTGTTGACTCTGGAGTTGAGTCGGCCAGCTGTGAAACACCAAATCCTGCCACAGCTGGTTCTGTGTCAACAGACAACACCGAAATGGATTTATTCCTCCTACAAAGTGACAATTTCACTCCTGCTTCAACACCTCAGCCACATGTTCTCTTGTCTACTTTGTCTTCCTCGTCATCTTCTTCTCCAAACCTGCGTCTCAGCAGAGCAGAAAAGACCAGCACAACCTTGAATCTAAAAGAAGAACCAGGACTACAAAGGACTGACTCCAAGAGGTGGAAGCAAGTCTATGAGGTGCTCAGCCAACAGCCTAAAACTTCTTCCCTACCCAAACAACACACATCTGAGTTAAAAAGGTGTATAAGGTCAGCGAGTTTTAATTTGAGGAGGAAGTTCGACCCACCTGTCCCCAATGGGAAAATGTCAGAAATGGAGAGAAAACCATTTTTATTAGGCTCTGTCGAGCAGATCTCACAGGTACGATTCTTTGATTCATGATTCAAACTGTTGTAATCCCTTAGAGTTTAGTTTTAATGCAGGGCAGATTGTGCCACAGTTAAACACAACTGCTTAAATTTGTTTGTGTTGTAGTTTCGGGATTACATACTCATCAGTGAATCAGCCTCATGTACGGTCTTGCATTGCTCAAGTTTGAGAATGTTACGGGAAAGTCTTCAGTTGAAACGATTGCAACACCTATTCACAAAGTCGCTCCTAAACTTAAGGCAAGCATGTTATTACCAATGCAGGACCTCTTTCATGTCCACAACCTGTCATAGTCTGTGACGGTGGAATAGATGCAAAACCAGTCTAACTAGGTGGGAGCAGACGTGCGCTTAATGAAAACAAGGCGAAGGAAGCTGAAGAGTTTGTCTGGCATGTCTGAACCAGCAGCCAGAGAAAATCAACTGAGATTTGGAATTTGATTAAGAGCTGAGTTAAAATCGGTAACATCAGGAAGTTGTGCTCAAACTATGGGATTATGTCTTTTTTATTTATTTATATGTTAATATTTCAGTTGTTGGGTGTGTGCTTGCAGAGGTTCCTCTTCTATTGTTGCTGCCTGTCTAAAATAATTGCTCAGCATGAAAAGCAGGAAGATTGCAAAGTGTAATTCTGTCTTTTATGCTCTTCTGGTGAAGTTATGTCAGCCTATGGCAGTAAACTCAGAAACTTTGTGGATGTTATATGTATGTATGACTCAATCTCAGTCACAGTAAAACAAACATGTTTGAAGTTTTTTGAGGAACGCAATCAGGTAGTGTGAACCGATAACCGGCCTAACTGCGAAAACTTGTTGCTGAAAAATAGATTCTGGGAACCAACATGAAAGTCTGCATTGACTGGTTATGTAAAATGGTTCTTTGTACATTATACAAGCAAATAAAACCTGTCATGACAGTTAAAACAGGAGAAAATACAAACAAACGAACTACAAACTGGCAAGTTTATTTTGGTCTATTAGATGTTGTCTAATTAATTTTAATTTTATTTAGGGGATAGTGCCAACTCACTTTCTAGACAAACCGGTCCAATTCATGTCCAACTGTATAGTCGTCAGCAACAGCAAATCGGTTTGAAGAGTCTTGAAGAGCAGGGAAATTACAGACCTTATTCCAAATTCCTTCCTGATATCTGTTGATGTGTTTCTAATCAAAGTACTTAACTCCATGATTCTTATCTGTCTTTGGATTGGTGTATGAATGTATGGTTATTTGTGTGTATGGTTCTGTGAATGAGATTTGTAGCTATAAAAGCAGTATGACTGTTCAGTAAAACCAAAATGCTTTATAAATATAAAGCCACTTGAAGTTCTGCAGATCAATTTTGTGTCAGTAGATTCAGACTCCAATTAGGTGCTGTTCCCTTCAGAATGATTTATATTACAGTACTGTCAGATTCACTTAATCATTTAATGCCAATTGGTAAGAGGTTAGCTAGCTAAAAAAACCCAGGCATTACTGAAAGTATTTGATCAACAACTTGATCCAATCCCTTCTCGTCAATGAGGCTAAATCAGTGGGTTGCAAAGACAGTAAGCAAAC
This sequence comes from Brachyrhaphis roseni, assembly GCA_903066815.1. NCBI lineage: Eukaryota > Metazoa > Chordata > Actinopteri > Cyprinodontiformes > Poeciliidae > Brachyrhaphis > Brachyrhaphis roseni. The sequence goes on from CAEFZY010013930.1 coordinate 31,679, forward strand.
AAAAACATCAACAACAAGAACAACAGCACAGAACCACTTGGTCAACGAACCATTATAGAGAAAAAAATCAGAAGAGTAGTAAATATTACAATTGTTCTCTAAATGGCCAAGTCTGAATAGCACAGTTTAACTCTGAATGTCTAAGCCAGCAGTGCTTTCAATTGGAAAGAAAAATACAGACCAAAACTTGACCATATCTACCTTTTATAGAAAGACAGAAGCTCCAATAGATTTAAATGATGTTCCTCTAAATTCTTGTTCAGTGGTATGTTGTTTTGTCAGTTTTGCTCACTGCTTGTTCTTTTTCTTTTCTACTGAAAGCTTTCTTAGACTTAAGTATACAAATTAGTGCTAAGTGTAATGGCCAAACAGTTTTAGCATAGATCCATCAGATTTTGAATGATCCTCCACAACAAGTTTATTCTACAACTGGTCAGAAAATATAAAAATGATTTACTGCATAAATCATCTAAGTACATCATTTTCTAAAGGTATATTTCACCCACTTTGAAACTGGCATCTATATGTATACTGACTGTAAATGTATACAGTCAGCTTTCACAAGATCTATAGTTATATTTATAAGTTTTTTTTCCTTTGGATTTATTTGTACAGAGCTCTGGTGTTTTTGAGGGAAAGCAACTCAGTCCTGGTCTGTGCTACTTGGAATGGGTCTGTCAAAAGATGGAGCTGTATGCCAAACATCAAATGCAAAACCAAGCAATGCAGGCAGAGACAGATACTCCACAGGAACATGAAGAGCAAAAGGTGAGGCTTCCAAGGAATTCACATGACAGTCTTAAATCCATATGCATTTATTCAGTTCTATACTTAACATAGCAAACTACAACTTTATTTTCTTAAAGCCTGTTCTTTTTTTCAGCATGACGCAGCAGATGCTCAGGAAGACCACCCCAGGCTTGAAAATGCACAGGAAATTCCCAGTGAAACTCAGCAGCAAAAATCTCGTCATTTCCGACAGAGATCAGCCTCGGACACAACTTTTTCAAAGATGCATCTAAGTAAGGCACCTTTTGCTTCAGTGGTAATATTGTTGTAAATGGTTGTTCTTGTCTGGGAATGAACTGCTGGTTAACTGAGGGTTTGTGTTTGGTGCAGAAAAGTTTAACTTAAGCTCCAGAGGGAAGCGACAGAGTACGAGTGATCTACGAGAGATAGAGGAGGAAGACGTTTTGCCGATGGTGAGATATTTGCATAAGCAGCTACTGAAGACAATGCAGCTAGACTCTACTTATTGCAAAGTATTTCATTTTTCTGCTGTGCTGTAACTCAAGCTTTTGGTACCTTTACAGGAATCCGTAAAAGAAGAGTCAAGCAAGAAAAATATAATCCAGAGGCTAAAACTTGGGTCTTTGAGAAGAGTGGCGTCTGCTGTATCAGACAGTAGGAGGTGAGACATTAAATCATTGAAACTTTTAAATCGAGATTGTTCATGAAATGCTGTGAAGAAATGCATCCACAATGATGCAGATATTAAAACAGAAGATCTGCTGAGAGCATGACTTTAGCTCATTTATATTTTCATCTCAAGTTTTAATGTTTTTCTTTTGCTTGGTATTTCCACTGCATGCTGTCAAACTAATGAATGTTTTATCTGTGAAGCACACAGACGCAGTCTTCAGAGAAAATCACAACCCGCCGACGGCTGAGCCAACTGTTCAGGAGGACAAGGAAAGTGTCACCTGATTGAATTAACAGTGTCGGTTTCCATTAGCTAATATTTTGGGTTTTTTAGAGAAAGCAGCCTCAGCATCAATGCTGTTTTGCAAATGACTTCCTAACCTTTCATTATTCAGCAAAATAATGTGTTTTGTATATAAGGCATTTTTGTTTACCGGTACTCATAGATCAAGTTGAATGCATTGCCTTTTACTGTATATTGTTATTTTCAAAATATAAAAAATATCTTGTTGTACAGTATTTTTTTTTTTACATTCAAAGCTGTGGGATTTATAGAATAATGTTCATTACCACTACTGTTTGTTCTGTGAAATAAAAATATCTTTTCCCACAACATAAAGTATTAAGATTGCTTAACCGCATGTATGTTAGTATTAAATAGGGGGGAAAATATCTTAAATTGTTAAGCAGATTACTTGTTTTTAGCAGTGAGATAAAACAAATCTCAGAAATCAAGATGGGGTTGTGAGAACGCCACAAAATGGCAGTTAGCAGGAAATGTCAGGATATGTACTTTCATTATTTATTTACAGCCTTTGTACTGAGAAGAAACCAAAGAGAATATGCTTAAAATGACATCCTTATGTATATCCTTGTAGTTAACCATGTATTATACAGTTTCCTTAATGTTTAATATTAGAAACAGGTATTATCTCATGAAACATGAGATATTATTAAACATGGCAGCATTACCTTGCAGCAAAAATGTCCTGGGTTCAAATCCTAGTCTGGGGTTTTGCTATACGTAACTTTTGCATGTTTTCCCTGTTCAGGCATGGATTCTATCTGGGTACTCCTGCTTCCTCGCAGAGTCCAAAAACAGGTTAGGTTTGTTTGGTTAAAAGGCTCCTCTAATCTCTCATTAGGTATGAGGGTGTGCATGCATTGTTGTTTGTTTTGTTTGTCTTTGTGTTGTCCTGTGAATGACTGACGACATGCCCAGGGTGTTCACCATCTCTCCCCCAATAACTGCTGGGTACAGGCAACCACCTATCTGTAGTTGCCTGTAAATATTAGCAGGAATTGACAATGAATGGATGTACAATGCCATCTTATTAAACCAAAATAATAAAATGCCTCCAAGGTCAGAGAAAGTTAAAGCATTGCCACAAAACCTCCTGTGGGAGACAACTATTTTTTGTGCGCAAAGAAATTAAGTACAAAACAATGAAAGCTGTGATAGTATCAATGGAGGAGAAAAATGACAAGCACCCAAATATAATTCATTGACTTGAATGAGTAAAATTCAGTGTCATAAAATCAACCAAAGCCATTTGTTGTCCAAATATGTCATACTTCCCTTTTGACTTTGATTAGAAATAATTTAGAAAAATTTAGATTGAGCTTATATAACACCAATCCTAGCATTAAGTGCAATTATTCAGACATCTGACTAGGAAGCCTCTAAAGTCCCTTTGTAGATTTTCCAGGCGTCTTTCAATGAAAACAAAGCCAGAGGAAAACCCAGAAATTGCTGGGAGGAAATTGGCCTTTCGTCTTATGAATGGCTTGGGTTACCTTTGAAGGAACTGGAAAATGTTGCAGGTGGTGCGGCATGGCAGGGTTTCCTTCCTAGAGCTCATATTTCAGTATAAGTAACTAAAAAACAAAAATCTCAGGATAGACAGCCTATAGTAACATATTTAAGTGGCTCTTTATGGATTTACACTCCCTTTAAAAGCCTGTAAGAGTGCGTTATTAAAAGTATTTGATAGTTTTGTTCTACAGTTTTCTGGAATTAATATATTTCAGAGCACTGAAGAAAAGGCCACTCTGAGGTATTTTTTAAATTTATTTAATTTTTATTCTCCTAGGTTGGGGGGACATACCTCCCCTGGCATTCCCATGTAAAGAGATGTCATGACAAACACATCCAACCAAATGAGAGACAGTGAATATTTTTTCAGTCCATACATAAAATACATTTATTTACTTTGTACTGGATCACCAGCATCCATAAGTCCCACACAGTGTCCATCTGTGTTATTAAATATAGAGAGATAACATCTATGAAGGGATTTATTTACTGTACATGTGAGAGAGGGGGGCTTGGCAGAAAGGGTTTAGCTTATAGATGAAAAGAGTGGTGTTGGTGGGGAGCAGCATCAAGTCTTATCTGCAGTGTCCTCACCTCCTCCCTCTTGTCTACATGATGCCACAGGAGGACAACGGGTTGGCAATCTGGCAGGTGCAGGCTGACTGGCAGTATTGACGCACAGTCTGGTAGCAGCTGCGGTCAGCCTCCCCGCCCCACTGCACGGGCCCATTGGGGTCGGAGGGCAAGCGGCTCAGAATGCTGGTGTTGATGGCCAGAGCAGCGAGGCCATAGTCAGTGAACAGCACCGTTTCGCGCCGACATGTGGGGCAGGAGATGAACTTGTACTTGGGACATGATTCGTAGAGGATTTGCAGGCACTCCTCACACACCGAATGCAGGCAGGAGAGGATCCGCGGACGCTTCCCCGCAAAGTTGTATGTGTGACCACAGGTGGGGCATTCCAGGGGCTCGCATGGCATGACGGGGCCTGAAGATGAGGATGAGGAAGTGGAGGAAGAAGTGGAGGAGGAGCGGATCACGTACTGGTTGACTATGACGTCTTCCATCTTGTAGTGGAACTGGTGGTAGCAGATTTCATTGGCACTGGTTTTGCGCTGCGCCAGGAAGCTGTGTTCCCTGCGCATCACAGGGGCGGGTGGAGACACCATTGGCCTGGGAGATGGTGCTATGTCCAGTGTCAGGTCACTGCAGGCCTGGTTGACAATAATTTCACCCTCACCACCACCATCCCACGCCACTCTTGGAGCTGGGGCATATCGAGGTTGGGTGACTGGAACAGGGCACTCTCTGGGAAACTTCTCCGATTGGATGATCTTGACCGTGTCCATGGGGATGGCCAGCGGCTGACGCCTGAGGCAGGACATTCGCAAGGCTTTGGAGTTCTGAGATAGATAGGCTGTAGCTCTAATCAGCGCTGGACACTCCTTGCTCTTGTACAAGGGGAAGAAGATTAATATCCACCTTTGAAGTCAGCCATTAGACGGGACATGGGGACGGATGGATGCCTCCATGTTCCCTTCAAAGATCTCCCTCTCAAGGTGCTTATGTCAGTCTGAGTGCCAATGAATGAAAGAACTCAGTCAACACTACATGTACCTCAAACTCTGCAACAGCAAACGTATTATAATATAAATAAACCCATAATTATAGTATATTATTTAACAGTCTAGTTCACAGAACTTGATAAATATTGACTATATGCAGTCAGATTTTTGTGATTTAACAGTACTCAGGTTGGTGTTCCTGTGCTCTCTCTGATATCTACAAAGTACACAGGAATTGTAAATACTTCAGCACTAAGATATGTTTCCAATCACAGCACCCAGATGGTCAATACACATACATATACAACACAGGTTAAGAATTTTTAAATTCACTCAGTATGTTGACTACAGGCAGTCCATAAATGTCCAAAAGTATTTCCTAGCAATTTATCCTGTGACTTGCAAAAGGAAACACATTTTTTCTCACTTAAACAACAATGAACTGTGTTTTTGGCTATGTCAGATGTTGACTTGAGTGTGTAAGAAAGATTAAAAAAAAGAAAGAAAGAAGGCCTTTCTGTCTGTCTCTTTGCTGTTGGTCCAGTTTGATCAGAAGAGCTTGTTTTACCCCTTTTCTTAGTTTCTTGATAGGGAGGAGGTTTTTTTTGAAGGTGTTGTATGATGCTCCAGAGATGTGTTGGAGTGGCTCTTTGAATTTTTTAGAGGCGGGATTGACAAACTTCTTTGTATTTAAACTCTCAGACAGTCATTATAACTATGCAGAAGGGAAAAATAACAGTTTTACAGATGCCTCTGTGGTGTGTTGTTTCCTTTTTCAGTGTGACAGATTCCTTTGGTCCATTTATCTGTGAAAAGAGAAAAGTGAAAAAGTGTTAGTTCTAGCTTTAAAAAACAACAACATATTGATAAAGTGCTTTGAAAGATGTTATGTTGCAATCCCAAAAAATCATTGTATTTTGCATGACCAATAAATTAGTTCATTATTGTAAAGAGGAAGGAAAATAATAAATATAACTTATTACAGAAATATAATCTAAAAAGTGTGGCATATATAGGTATTCAGCTCCCTTTCCTATGATTACTCTAAATAAAATGTTGTTAAATCAATAACTTTCAGAAACCGCCATGAAACACCACAAAGCACAAAAAAAATAGAAAAGTGTTTGATTTTACAAACTTTTCCTTCTTCATTTAAATTTCAATTTTTGAAGATGAAAGTTTCATGATTAATAAAAATCGTGATGATTTTGAAATAGTTTGTAGTAATTTAATATGGTTTATTTTTGATTTTACAACTCACACCTGCTTTTTGACGTACCCACATTGTACCCTATTTAGAAATCAAAATAGTGTCAATAGAGTTCCTAAAAATAAATAATAATAATACAATTGAATTTCATCTTGTCCTATGCAACCAATAAAACACAGAAGAGTGCTTTCAATTATTTTTTTTGGCAAAAAATAAAAAAAGTAAAGTAAAATAAAAGTAAACGCTCTAAAGATCAAAACATTTTATTTTTAATAATTTATATTAAGCTTGGGATTCTCTACTCTTTACTTGATAAGTCCAAGATTTATAGATTTTGAAGTATTGTTGGCCTAAGTTATTCCAGAAGCCACAAAACAACAGTCAGACAGCGCTACAAAAGATACTCCACACTAATAATGAGACCTGAAAGCTTTTCAGGCACATTCAAGATGAATAATTTGTAATCAAGACTCAAAACTAGAAAGTTTAGTTTGAAAAAGTACAGAATTTTTCAATAAGAACTATATCAGATCCCTGCCTATGTATGGCAGGAGCGGACATCATATTTTGTTTTTATCTTCCTTCCACTTGAACATTACACTACTTTGTGTTGGTTTAGCTCATGAAATCCACATGAGCTAAACATGACATGTCAAAATGTGAATATGTTTTACAAGCAACTGTAAATACATCAAATTTCCGGTTTGACTGAACTTCTTTGCTTTATCGCCTCATACTGTAGGTGTCCAGCAGCATTTAATTAATTAGGAGAAAAACTTTTGTCTCATTTCCTGTTCCATCTTGGCCTCTGCTCAGCTTTGCCTCTATAAATATGAGAGATAATAACCATGTAGCTACACTCTGGGAGGCAGTCACAGGGAGCATACCTTTCTATTGACACAGCACATAACATTAATTTGCTGCCAAGTCTGAAGATTATAATCACAAACTGGCCAGGGTAGATCTGAAGTAGCTTTAAAGGGTAATTACTTCGTGTATTTCCTTGTTCTGTCAACAAAACGGAAACAAGTAGAGCGAAAACAAAACACATTTTCCTACAATGAAATGTCTAATGACTATCTTAAGCATGTGTATCAAGGCTTAGCAAGCTTTGTGAAAAAAAATTTGATAATTTTACTATTTAATATGACTCTCTTCAGTAAATTATATAGCAGTGCTTCACCTTCTGGCTGAAAGAGGCTTCTTGCACAAAACAGACAAAGTTTGTCACATATCCATTAAAGAACTGACGAATGCCTGGCTACCTCAGCATACAATCCCACAAATTAACCAGAAAACTTAATCTTTTTATACTTCAACTACATTTACACAATATTTCTCAGTTTTAGTTTTTTATGGGTTTAATAAACTTTTAAATAAATTGGATTTCAGAGGTTTTCTTTCTCTTGAAAACATTTTGGTCTATTAATGTTTTGATCCTTTAGAAACCCATGTTTAAACACCATGTATATTTTATTGAACAAGTCATTAACTAGAAATAAAAAAACAAAATGTTTCTTTTTTGGGGGGCATTGAGAACAAATTGGTAGATTATTATATTATGGTGTAGTCATTTGAAAAATCAGCAGTGCTGTTGATGTCAGTAGAAAATGTCCAGGGCTAGACTAAAGAAAATGTTAGATATGTGTTTATAATACAAGCTCCATTTAATCTGTTTGTGATGAATTAGTACATGGAACAGCAACTTTGATATGTTGAGAATAAACATGGCCTCCTACAGTCGCAGGGCATCTAAATATAATTTTTTGTTTCTCTTTACCTGTGATTTCTTTGACCACAAAGAAAGAAATTGTATTTTATTTTAATTTTTTTATTATTATTTTCTATTTAAAAGTGTAATTCAAATGTCCATTTATTGTTTTTGCTTTTCTCCACTGAGAAAATCCAGGAACTAAAACATGATTATGAACACAGACATTTACTTTTTATCTTATTATTCTACTAAATAAAGTCTGTGAAGATGCAGCTGATGTATTTTTCCACACTGTGTTGAAAGGGCAGGTAATTGTGACATAGTTGTGGTTCTGCACTTGCATTTCTTCCTGTTTGTTGTCAACACCCAGCCATCTCATACAAACTGCTCCGGTTTTGCTTCTGACATGCGTGGGAAGAGGTCACAATCTGTGCGGAGGGTTTGTGTCATACTCTGAGTGGGCAAGTGAAAAAATAACGAACGTTCAGATGAACATTTTTGACTTGACCAAAACAATAACTGCCGGATAGCGAATGGCACGATTCCCATTCTGTGCTCGGCTGTCGACAGCGATGATTCATTATACGAAAAAAAGAGAAACACACTGAGCAGAGGAGGTAACCTACATAGTGACGAAGAGAGACGGAGAGAAAAAAAAGGCAGAAGAGATGAAAACCAGCGCAGGTCCTGCCGTCTATTTATGGTTTGTTTAGCTGCGCACTTCTCTGTCGTTTCCTGCCCCAACCTTTGCTGAAAAGTCACACTGAGTGAGAAAGATCCCCCCTTTCTCAACAGACAGAAGTGCTTTGTGATGAAGTAAGCCACATTTGACAGCTTCTCCTTTCCCCCCCATTTCTTCATTAGTCTGTTGACTTATTTGTTCACTCGGGCATAAACCACTGTTTGCAAGCTCCACTCAGAATTTTACCAATCACTCTAGCTCACAAAATGCACCCAAGCAGCAGTGCAGTGCTGGAACACTTCCCCAAAATAGCCTGTTTCCCTCTTATCCTCTGGTACACACCATGTGCAGGGCACAGAGGAAGCTTTCATGCACATTTCATGAGGCTGGGCAGAATAACTAAGCATGTAGCATGACTTTTCTGTGGCTTTACCATCTTGTATGTGTTTAGGATGAAGGTAAAGTCATACAGTACAAGTGAAGTTATCTTTTTTTAATCATAAATAAAACGTGATGTCTATGAGAGATGCATCAATCTGTTTTTTTTATCAGATTGTTTTAGCATTTGTCCTACTGACTGGAGTTGATCAATGAAAAACTGGCCAATTCATGAATCACTCACAGATACATAATGTTGTTATGTATGCCAATAACAATATTGGCAGTAAATGCCAATGTTGTTATTGGCATTTAACAACATTTAAACCATTTTGACATTAAAGACTGGTAAACTCCTTTATGAGGTTTGATTCCATTTGTGGCAGAAACCTTTTCAAATTTGAAGCTTTGATTAGATTCATAGATCAATATGGCCTTATACAAACTTAAGTGTGGCTATATCTCCTGTTTAGATTAAGTGCATCTCTTTATGTTTGAATTTCCATTTTAATTGATTCTAAAATCTGTACTAAAACTAGATGCTGGATTAAATTTGAGGTCAATTATCATGTGCTAAGAAATACACATCGTGCATCCAGGTTGTCATGTGGGTGTTAATTTGGCACACAACTCCCACCTTCAAGATGGAGAAAACAGATTCACCCACAAGACAAGAAAAACTCTGGATCAGATTTACAATTACAAGTGAGAGTTACAGGCCCTCACATTGTTTTTCAAACGCAAAAGTTAATAATCAAATAGTCACGCAAGATGGTCAGGAAACCATTCAATTTACAGAGGCCGCACCCCGTAAAAGCAAAGGTTTACTCTCTGTCATACCTTCAGAGAGATTTTAAACATGGGTTTTGATGTTATTGATGAGTATTAAAGAATTTGTAAAAATGAAAAACGCCCAGAAATCTGAACTAAATTAAGAATTGAGATTTATTTCAATTGAGTTGCAGGAATCAAAACTTTGTGGCTGATTTTGTCCATGTTTCTGACCTCCTGTTTTCATTATATCTGACTGATTTTAGCTGTTTTGAACGTCTTTTTTAAAAATAGTATTAGAAAATATAGGAACAGCCATAAAATGATTAATTTAGAACAAAGACAACATGACCATGCAACTGACATTTTAACTTTCACCATTTCACATTAGCAATTAGAATCAATAGCATTACTAAAACGGCAGTCTTCCCCTTTTTTCCCTACTAAACTCTGAAGTGTTAAAAAAACCCTCCAAATTTAGCATGTTTCTCGTCAGGAATTAAAACCTCAAAATTCTAAGTTATAAAGCAAATTTTCTGCATTTGATGTAGCTTTCCTGTTGTCTGCTGAAGGCTTAGCTTTATCTTACACCCTGAATGAATCTGCAATCTCACAGTCTGAGATCTTCAAGTCTGAAGAATTGTTGTTGATTCCTCAGACATCTTAAGACCAGAGGTGATAAATCTTTTAGAGTTGTGGCTCTTGGATTGTGGATTGGTTTGCCTTCATCTTTGCAATGTCTTAATTCAGTTGACACTTTTAAGAAGCACTTGAAAACTAATTTATCCTGACTTATAGGTTTTTGCTGTATAATGTCATATGTATTCTGATTGCTAGTCTTTATTTTGAGCTTTCATCTTTTATTTGTTTTCATTTTGAACCACTTTGAGGTTTTTGACATGTGAAAGGAGCTGTGTAGAAGTTTACTTACTCACTTGGGAATATCTCCAAGTCTGAAAAGAATATCTTCTCTTAGTTAGCTTCTTACATCTCTGTGTCTCCTGATTTGATTTCAAAAGACCTCACTGATGCTGCAATTAGCTATCTTTGAGTTTTCTTACGTAACTGCGCCAACACTGAAGAGTGTTGTTGGTTTATGAAACCATCAGTGACTGGAAGGACATCAGATTTTTGTGTTTTGTTGTTATTATTATTGAGGTGAGATGGGATCAAATGGTTGCATGTCTATATGTTAAGTAGATGAATACAAACAGTTTGTTAAAATAAATTGATTGTGATTATGCCTAATATTTTGTTAATAAAGTCACCAGACAGCTTGGGAACCCATTGAGTCTGAGAGAAACAAAGCAGCTGAAATTCCCCAATAATTTGGTTACGGTGGTATGAAAATGACTGATGACTGATGGAGGCAGCTTGCTGATGGGTCAGCTTCAGAGCTGCTTCCTCCTAGTCGATGAAGGATTATATAAAGAGTTCATCTCTGTACATCCTGCAAATGGCCGAAGCTCTCCACAGTGTTTTACTGCGTCCACACCATCGTGGGTCATCTTCCAGCAAGAGGAATTATTACTAATGAAATCACTTCAGGCATTTGACCTCGACAAGAAGGAGGAGGAACTGACCACAGAGATGTCGGAGGAGTCACTCTCAGCTGCAGATTCCTTATACAATTAAAGACACACAGAGTTGCATTCACACACACATCCATTCTAGAACATTCTTGCCCTCAGACAACTCCATCATGTACAGAGCACCACCCTTTTACATTCCTCCAGAGACAAACAATCTGATAGTAAACTGATGGGAGATGATAAAAAATTTGTATTTTTAAATGCGACCAGCATGTGATGGAGCAGAGGAAAAACACCAAGCAGCATTCTTTATGATAAAGAAAACACCACACATTTTCCCTAGAGACTTTCACACGCATTCATTCACATTCACAGTTCTGCCCCGGTCAGCTCTTTCACACAAGACGGAGTCCACCTGTGTGGATGGGAGCTTGTGTCAAGGCACCATGTTCTGAATGAGTCATCGATAGGAGTGCGCATGAGTATGTCGTCTCCCTATCAATCATTTATCCACAGAAAACTGTTTTGTTTTTTATCACAGTGTCATCCTGGAGGGAGCGGAGGATATGGGTATGTATGCCCCCGATGCAAGATGCCTGCAGTATGCCAAGTATGTTAGCTATGAGGACATTTGAATTCGTTCTCAATCAGTTTTCTGGGGAAGACAAAAATGTCAACAAATCTCTTCCCTGACCTATGTGAGCTACAATGCTGCGTGTTGGCATTATGTAACGTGTAATGACCTTAGCAGGATAAATCCCATGATTTACTTCATGTTTTCCCATCACTGGGTATTACTAAATTCCGATGATGAACAGGACTGACTTTATGCTAAATGTGTATAACCCTTTGCCCTCTTGCCGATTTTTCGCGCTTCCACTGTATAATGTCATCCAATGTTTATGTTTTTGTCTTGCCGAGGTGTTGATTTGAATAACAGTCTGCTGTCATTCATGGCAGCAGACATCGGCCATTTTGCCTCGCAATTCATTACAGCCAATTGCTCTTTGTTCTTGCCTGTGTTGCTCCCACGCCAACATGGCAGAGCTGCACATGCTGCTAAAAAAAAATAAAAGCATGAACAACACATCCCTCTTCCTGACACAGACCTCATTGAAGATTTATGAGGGAAAGTGCCCAGGCTTTTCAATAACGGCCGCGGCTTGATCGATGGGGGCAAATAATTAAGGATGTCTCGGCGCAATTTTAAAGTGGATGGCATTTGTGAGACTTTGCAGAGACAAACTGCTCGGGTCTTCATGCAACGAAGCAGCTGCTGCCGCTTTGCACAAATGGGAGGGGTGCAGTTTGGATGAAGCAGCAGTTATGCAATCGCAGCGTGGTGCACAGGGCGCTCTCACTGCAGCGTCGATGCTTGGCCATTATGGAGATGCATCTGTGGCTGCTGACAAATACAGAAAAGACCATTGCTTCCCCCCTAACCCTGCTATCTGCCTGGGCAGACATCTGGCTAATGTCACAGAAGCCCACAAGAAACTCTCTAGCCACTATCTACAACCAAACTCACACATGAGCTACCTCAAGTCATCGTTTCCTTCTGATAGGTTTTTCATCTCTGCCGACAAAAAGCTGTGGCTCGGTGGGCGTGATTGGACGGTCTTCACTTTTACATCAGCGTGTGAACATAATGCCTTCGACCCAGATCGACATGATGAAACATCTGAGCAAAACATGGCAATGACAAACCAAAACAGAACACAAGCCTCCTTCCTTCCCATGTTTGTACACATCTTCACATTGAAAGAGATGTAAAGCTTTGCCTCATTCTCACCTGTCCGCTTTACGTGGTTGTCATAGTCCAGTCGTTTGCTGCCTCAACGAGCTGTTTGTGATGGATGACAAACTGCTTTGCCTTCTTTGTTGCCTGGGTGAGGATGCTGTCTTCCTCTCTTCTGTCCGTCTCTGTTCTCAGAGCATCAACAACATGGAGGAAATGTTAAGATGGAGGAAGCTGTTGCAAGGTGGACACATCAGTCTGACTTCATGAAGCTCAGCATCATCGGCTCTCTGGTCTCATTCTCCTTCACTCTTCCAGTCTTTTTCCTTCGCGTTGGAGCTGAAATCTCTCTTCCCGTGTCCTTTTCTCCATCCCAGTTTTTCTGCTTCTACTCACACATCATTTATCTTATTCTGTGCAGGGACCCAAGCTTCTTCTATCTCTTAAACGTCGCCCCACTATGTCCTGCTTTCTTATCGTCTTCAGGTGCGCCTCTGTCTTCTCCTTCTCTCCCTCTCTCCTGCTGTCATCCCTCAGCTGGCGTTCATTACTGCTCTTTCTCCTGCACAGTCCGCTCAGTCACACATGCGCAGTGTTCTCACACATGCATTCATGCGCACACACACCCACAGACACACACACAGTGCTCTGTCTCCTCTGTGCTTCTGGCTCAGTCCTTATTCATGTAGTTTATTCTGCCTGCCCGCCCCCCTCCTGCCTGCCTCTCTCTTTTTCTCACTGCAGCACTCACTGCAGTGCCTCTGCAGGCGGGATCACGTTTGCTCGTTGCCAGAGAAAATACTTCAGCCAATCAGGATGGCACTCCCCACCCCCATCTAAACACACAAATGCATACACACACACACAAACCCTTTCTGAGATGCAAAAAGAAACCAAAAGCAATGAATCATACTTTATATGCTGGCATATGGTAAAGCAGCACCAGCCAGGCACATGGAGAGCTTGTGAGGCTCAGATAGGAGACACATAAGCTTACCAGCAAATGGGGTTCGTATCAGACTGGATACATTGAAAAACAGACCCAGCATCTCCATCACAGACAGCATTTATCTGAAACAAAATTTCTCAAAAACCTCAAACCAGCACCCTAAGCTCTTCTCGCAGATCCAAACATGCAGGGATGTTGCATAACGAGGATTTTGTTACGTTTTGTATCCGCTCAAGAAGCTTTAACACCGACAGAACAAATAATCCCGAGATCAAAGCGTAATAGTAACAAACCAGAATTAAAACATATGAACATCCGTTGCATAATGTCATGAGCGACTGGAAAACTGAGCATCAGTTCAGAGTTTCAGCAGTCAGTACAATGAATTGGTTCTATAAGTTGCTCAGATGTTATGGGGGAAGGGACACGGCACACACTCATTGCTGTAGCATGCTGAAGGTTTCTCAAATGATTTTTAGTGAGCATTTCTTTAGTATCACATTTTTTTCTGTTTTTAGTAATGTGGTTGTTCTTATTACTATTATCAGCATCACATCAGCATTTCTCCTCAGTGTGGGGAAATAATTACAGAAAAAACATGAAAGCAATAGCACAAAACAACTTTTTGACAGACTCATGGTTACAGCACTTTTCTTACAAATAGATCTTGATCATTAAATGTTTTGTAGGAGGAATTTTACTCTCCATTGAATTTATAGGATATACTGACCCTGCTTGGTTAAATTCCTGTAGTCAGGGCTTTCTGATGGACATTCCTAAACATTGTGCATTTGACAGACCAAATTCATCCAAGGCTTTACCTTCCTAAATTACATGAGTTACACCAGCACTACCTGAAGTATAACGTCACATTTTGTGTTGTCAGGCCACAAAATATGTGTCCAGAATTAAGGACATTACTGCTGAGTGCATTTGCAAAGTGTAATCTGGGTTTCTATATTAGTTTTGGGATAATCTGGACTTTCACCCCACATTGTTTCAGGACTCTTTTAATTATCTGTAAAGATTTATTCTCACCAGCATTTTTACCACATGAAATTGGGCCCAAAATATCATTCATCTTGCAGAAAGAATTAGGTCTAGAAGTATTTTTATTCAACCAAGAAGTTTATTTCTGTAAAAAACTACCAAACTGACAGCACAGTACCAGATGTTTTGAACGAATACAAATATGTGTAAACGCGTTACACCTAAATAGTTGCTTTGTGGTGCCAACAATCAAGATGGCAGCCAAGGCTGATTCTGTCTAGGAGTCTAGTGTTGGGTGTAGTAGCAGGAAATGTAGTTTTATTAGTAATTATTCTTGCACAGAAAAATTATGTCTTCAAATCTACTCAGCTGATAATAGTTTTGTTATCTTGATGTGCCTGAACATGTAAGCTGTGATGGCCTCAGAAGTTTAAGAATAGCCCCTGAACTGGAACAAAATGATGCTGAATAATGCTGATCAGTGGATGGACGTTACAAAGAGGGCAATATGGATGCCCTGTAGTGAGATTTATTTACCAGTAGGAGGTGCTGGTGTGTCAGTTCTTTTTGTCATGCAATTCTGTACGTGTAATGTAAACCTTTAATTGCTGTAGGCTGTTTATCAACACTTTTACTGTAGCTTCATTCAGGCGTTCAGTGTACTGTCATCAAATGTGATGAATATGAAAACAAACATATTATAGGCTACAAGACCGGTTATAAATTATGTAGATTTTTCTTAAAGAAACACAAACAAATTGTATTTGTTCTTGTATGATTGAGTTCCAGAAAACAAGACGTTCCTCGTTAATTAATTCAGTTAACCATAATAAAAGCAGAGTATTACTTGTTGTCAAGAATACTTTTCAAAGCTCACCTTTCTGTTTACCAGTTTGAGAGTACAGTCTATTCTCTCTATACAGAGATTATAAATTAAGAAAAGTGACTAAGTAGTTTGGATTCCTGTTAAGCAAGTTTCTTAACTTCCTCACAACTCACAAAAGCGTTGCGGGACACAAAAAGGTGCCCATCAAGTTTCTTCCTCTGAAACTGTGCATTAAATAAGTCAAATGGTTAATTGCTGAATTGATAAAAACTTCTGATTTTTTTCAGTCTCTGGCAATGTAACTATATTAAAAAAAAGTGACATTAAGTAAGATTCTTAGATTCATACTTACCCTGAGCTTTATAGCGATGTCATTTAGTTAGTTTTGGTTAAGTCACCATATTTATCAACTTCATCTGTTTGTCATACCTGCTCCTGAAAAACCAGTCTGTCATTCTTTGTTTTATTGTTGGCTTTTTCTCCTCTTTACACAACGCCTCTTATTTTAGTGGATTATAGTCAAACAACAGGTGTTTGAGAAGAAGATATTGCAGTCAAGAGTTCTCTAATTTTAGTCAAAATTAAGGTTGATCCTTCGGTTACGAAATACATTGCAGGATTTGTAATACAGATTAGTAAAAATACATTTAAAGATAATTTCTGAGTCTCTGTTACACTGTTTTGGAACATATACTGTACATGCTCAGAAATGTTGTTGTGTGCTGAGTAGAGAGAGTTTTTTTATTATTATTTTAAAGGGACAGTATTATGTATTTTCCAGGAACAGTCAAGTTACTAGATTACCTTGAATTGTTATAAAAATGCTGTAATTATTAAACATGACTTAGAAGTAATTTGACTTCATAATATGACATCTGGAAATTGGTCTGTTTCTTGAAGAAACTACTGCTCTTTCCAACGCTGCCTTCATATCATTATGCAAACACAGCAATGCCTTTCTGTTATGCTGCTTATAACCATAAACTGAATGTTTGTTGATTCCTGCTGACGCTAGTCTGGTGGAGCTGTGTGGGGAGGGGTGCTCTGTGAGGAGGATGCTCGGCAGTTCCAAGGTTAAGCAAAATCAAAATGTAACCTTGGTCTCTTTATGGCTCAATAGTTATATCTAGAAAATCTGTTGAGCTGATAATTACCATTTGATTTATTGGTAAAAATACAAAATGTCCTGTCTGATAAATACTAATTACTGACCTTTGACTTGCTAATTCTTAGATAACACAATCTGATTGATAGTCTTATCAGTTATGCAGTCATGTACAGTCCTGGATCAGGAGATGTTGATTAAGGGAATCTTATGGAAGAACGTGACCACTGTCAAGGCAATAATAATAAAGCATTTGATAGCAGCATGCTAGTTGCATTGAATAAATGTACAGAGTTATCTCAAAAAACAAGATAATGCTGTAAATTATATTTTAAGAAACATAAAACATCATTTAGTCAATTAAAAAGGAGGCAAGTAGGCATTTACGTTTCTTTGGTGAGTAAAAGCAATAGTGGTATGACAGTTAGGCAAAAATTAAATGTGCAAAACAGACACCAGTGAAAATCTATTTTCCATTTCTTTTACTTACAAATCATTTTACACCACTAGGTGGAAGCAAAGAGAGTGTCTGAGTGCTTTTTAATAATTCTTAACTCTCTCTCCCTGAGATGGCTTTATTCATTAACACCTAAAACAACACACACTGTTAGGTGTATGGAAGTTAGAAGTGACAGCACTTGTGGACTTTGAGCACATATTTTGAGAAAACCCAGTGAAGTAGATGAATGAGGTAGCACATATACATTCTGAGGGAATTTACAACCATCTTGTTTGTGCTTTACAGGTTAAATATTACTAACTAAAAAGGAGTTTATGTTTTCAGTCACAAAAGTCAAGGAACTGCAGATAAAATGAATTATCACCTCATGTGTGCAGTATCACAATGAAAAATGGCCAAAAAATACATTTTCTAACTTCATGGGAAAATAAAAAGACGCCAGTTTGAAGCTATAAGCTGTTCTCAATTACAGAGCTACTCTCTTTGCACCTCAACAAAAAGACACCATCCAGGTCACAACGGGAATATGTACAAATATGATAAGATGACATGGAAGTCAGAACAAATATGTGAGAATTTGGACATCCTAACAAGTTTGATGCGTTAATATGTTACAACATCATTTACTGGTTCACTCCAGGTGACAAATACCAGGAAAAGTTAACTGAAAAGGAAGGTGCTTTGAGAAAAATACACTTTGTGTTCTACGTGAGACAATACAGGAAGAATGATAGCACACAGGATCAGTGTTAATGGTTTTGTTATAATTTAAATCCATGCTAAATAAATTACAGTATCCAGGACCACTGTTTATGGGGTTTGACTAACCAAAGTATCCATGAAAGAACACAGCGACAAGCAGGAGAATGATGGCATTTGCATTGACAATGTTCCTCCAGAGAGGCTTCTCTGTTGTATCTGTTAGCTGCTTCTTCAGTTCTGCTTCCTCCTCTGGAGTAAGTTTTGGTGCTGTTTTGTTCTGTTCCAGTCCGCAGAAGCACATTAACGCTTTCTTGAAGAAATTCTGCTTTTTCTCAGGTACTGGAATAAAAGCAAAGATTTTTTTGTATCAAAATAAATGTAAAAGAATCATGTGAAAATACAGCTATCTTTAAAGCAACTTCAGTCTTAAGAAGTGTAAACTACAGTATATGTGTTCTGTATACCTTCTATATCCATTTTACTGCCATCGTCATCATGATCCTGAATCCAATCATCCGGATCAATGTCCACTCTTTCCTCTGTATTGTTCCTCAGACTCCAGCACAATCGGTACAGCTGGGAAAATAACACAACATATTGTGTGAGAAAAACTTTTCAGAGCTCAGAAAAATATCCAACTATTGCAGCACAAATCAAGTATGTTTTATGGGTTTAAAGCAGCAAGATGTAACTTTTATAAAACAGTATGATTTTTACTCTTGCCTGTTAACCACTAGTTAGCATGGCCATTGATGATGGCAGATAAATGGTTTTCATAAAACAGGAAGCTGTTGCACATTGAGCACCATGTACATGAGGATGATTGACACTGCTTAGACCCTCCTCTTAGCTCTGATTGGTAGTTTCTGACTGGAAGAGGTGAATTTCTGCAGATGACAAAAGGAGTTTGATCTTTTTCACAGATTGCCTGTCTCATATTATATTGTCACAACATGGTGACAATTTTAACAAATATAGAAAACATACTTTTATAAAAGTTACATACTGCAGCCTTAAGTGAACAAAGTCAACAAAGTAAGTGAAGTCCATTGTAGCAACTGGAGATTGCTGAAATTTATATAAAAATGAATTCTTCTGCAAGTGCATTTTGTTTTTTAATTGGTGTAATAAAGTCAAGCTTGAAGCTCATGGAGACGCTATAAATTACAAAAAAAGTCTTCAAAGAACAGTATTCTTAGCTGCTAACTTCTTCACCATCTTAAACTTCACTCAGAAACTGCATACTAAGATTTTATTTTACTCAGTCTTTAACATCCCAAAGTACCTGTAACTTTAACAAGAATTGGATATAATGTAATCATAAGCAGAAAAAATAAGAGTTTGTGCAGAATATTCCCTTTCTGCTGAATGAGGTTCACAGTGTATAGTCTTCCTGTGAACAATTACTGATTTGGAAAGTTACAGATTAAGCTACTCTTATCACAAATCTGTCACGTACATGCTTGTCATCGATGGGCTTGGTCATTAGGGAGATTCCAAGTATGAGGATGCAAGAGACAAGGAACAGGATCATCCCAAAGTAGAGGTAGTGCACTCCACAGATGATGGTAGGACAGTCACTCGGTTCAACACAGCTCCCTGTCCCGTAGATAAACTCTGTAATCATCCTGGATAATCCTATTGCTAGGCCAATTGTGAGTCCGAAAAAGGCCCCCTGTAAAAAGAAGAAAGAAAGAAGGAAAGAAAGAAAGAAATGGAGATGAAAACACTATTAAAACAATAATCCACCTACTGATATCTAGCTTAAATCAATATAACTCTGTTATCTGGGAATGGCATGCTGCAGCAATAAATTTAGCTTGACACAGAAGCTAAAACAGGTAAGACATCTTATTCTGTCAAAAGATAACAAAAATCCTCCTTCAACATAACCCTCCCAAATAACGTTACATCATCTTTGGTTGATGTGACAGAAACTAAAAATACCTTTTTTTTCTAACAAAACGGAGATGTGTTCTCATAAATTACAGTATCCATAAAGTATATTTGTGTTGTGTTTCATCAGGAAATAGTCACTTC
Organism: Brachyrhaphis roseni; assembly: GCA_903066815.1. Taxonomy (NCBI): domain Eukaryota; kingdom Metazoa; phylum Chordata; class Actinopteri; order Cyprinodontiformes; family Poeciliidae; genus Brachyrhaphis; species Brachyrhaphis roseni. The sequence continues at coordinate 51,579 of CAEFZY010013930.1, forward strand.
TGGATGCCTGGTGTGGATCCACAGCCTTAAAGCTGAGTAAATAACAAACCCATAGGACCTATAGTTTGTTACCTGATGACCACTTTGGAAAGAAAACTACCATATTTTTTATTTTTCTATATGAGGAGGCTAAAAAGAGCTATCCAGGTCTGTTACACCACAGCTACATTTCTTCTCACAACATTAAACAGGCATTTCAACCATTGATGTGCAGAGCCTTTCCAATAAGAAGCTTTTTAACAACCTCAGTCATGGTGACTGATTGTTCTCCACCAAGTCTCAAGAGGCTGCCTTCTTTGTGCAGATGACTAAATTCAAGGGATCAATAAAGTGCTTTTTCTATCACGTGGTAATATCCACAGTTCCGGTCTGGTCTGTCTGCCTCTGAAGGCCCCTGCATTTGCTATGTATGCTACTAAAGACACATCCATCCATCCATCCATCCAGGAAACTCACATTTTCATTAACTCGTTTACAGAACATGCCGAGCATAAAGACAGCGGCCACAGGTGGAGTGAGATAGCTGGTGATTGACTGGATGTAGTCAAAGAGCTGACCACTCTGGGCTGACTGCACCACAGGGATCCAGGCAATGCTTACTCCAATAAGGATCACAATAAACACCCTAAAAGGTAGAACAGACAAAGAGTCATGGCTAAAGTCAAGCATACAAACAGTAATCATATTAAAATCAAGCCAAAACGGTTTTACCTGCCAGCAATCATTAGTTCCCTCTCTTTGGCATGACGACGAACCTTAGTATAAATGTCCATGGTGAAGAGAGTACTAGCACTGTTAAATATTGAAGTGAGGGAGCTCATCAAAGAGGCCAACATCACTGACAGCATCAAACCCCTCAGACCTGAAGAGAGATAGACAAAGGTGAAGAAAAATATGAAGAAACAAAAGTGTTGATTTGAATTTTAAGACAATGTTGTTGATCCACTCACCATTTGGCATAAGATCCACAACCAGTTTGGGATAGGCAATGTTGGTGCATCCAACACTAGCTCCACAGTATGCTTCACATTCTTCAGGGATCACACATGCCACCACATCTGAATGTTTTAAGAAATTGTTTATTGTTATTTTACACCAGATTTTTCCCTCAAGAACCAGAACTTGGAAACATCAAAACACGCACCAGGATACAAGATCCTGCTTATCATCCCAGGAAAAACCATGAGAAACATGGGCAGCAGCTTCAGGTAACCACACAAAATGCAACCTGCTTTTACATGAGAGAGATTCTTGGCTGAGAGGCAACGCTGGACAATCACCTGCACAAACAAATGGAGCATTTGAAGGCAGATATAAATGTTAAATACTTAATACTTCTACTGTATCAAGAAAAATGTTAGGATGTTTTTAGCAGAGCTGTTGCTGCTTTATGTCATTTAAAGTTCCTCACTCAGAAAAAACTCTAAAGTAATTTCAATAAATTGAAATTGGTTGTGGTGAATGTGCCTGTAAATGAATAATTATTTCTGTGCATGCAACTTTAAGTGAGCAGATAAAGCACAAACATATTGATGATTTCAATTTAAGGCAAATTGAGCTTTTGAGATGAATCATTTGAACTGAGCCATAAATTAATAAATGGAAATGTTGGAAAGCAAAAGCTAAGTAGAAGTATGACTCATAGTAATATTAGGGTAACAACTATTACATGCACTGGACATTTCTTATCTTTTGTTAAAAAAACCCAACATGGCAGATGTGACTATTGACAGTCTTCAGATCATAAAGTATGTCTATTTACCTACACATTAGACTCATTTAGCATAGCTTGTTGTGCACATTACATAGCAACAGAAAATAAACATCATTCACAATGACTAACATTATTTCAATAAAAGCTAACCAACAGAGATACGCACAAGTACTTTCTCTCATTTGGAAATGGGTCAAATTTGGTCTGTTTTACATTTACTGTTGGTGTTAAAGTAAAAAATAAAATAAAATAAAGGATGCCAGTATTTATTTGTGGACGTAAGAATTTGTGTCTAGGCAACTATAGGTTCAAGAAATCTCAGGAGGTTAGCAAAATATTTTTAAAGTAATTGCAATTCAGCTCATAGATCACCCTTTTACTCCAAAGGGCTGTTATATGACATGGCTCTTCACTATCAGCTGGCAACCTTAGACTGCCTCAGTGATTCTGTCCAAAACAGGCAAGATAAAAGAGCGTGAATGCGTATACGGTTATGTAAAAATCAACTGGATGAGTTTATGGCCTTAGATTGTTTCTGGTATGCAGTAAAACCTGTTACTGAGTCAGTGGAAGTAAAGCATCCACACAGTCAAAGGTACTGATTGTATTTTCACTGACCTGATCAGTGCACCAGTACCAGGTGGCCTGGATGGTGAGTCCAAACACCAGGCCAGGCCAGGGCAGGTCTCCTGTTATTGGATCTCTGAAAAGATGGAAGGCGTCTTTCCGAGGCTCGTAGCACTCTGCACTGATGTTAGAGGTGTTTGTGGGAACTGCAGTCATGTAGAGTGTCTCGAAATTTTCATAGCCCCCCACTTTATTGAAAGCTAAGGGTAGACAGGGGGAGATGGTTAGACTAAGGCTCACTCTTCCATTTCTTAATGATGTTACAATAAAACAAATCAATAGTGCAAGATAAAATGATAAACAAGGATTATTGCTTATTACCAAAACCCATGAGAATGAAGGATCCAATAACCATGACGATGGTTTGTAAGGTATCTGTATATATCACCGCAGCCAGTCCACCTGAGATGAAACATGGCGTTAGCAATCTGTAACATTTTTTATTCAGAAGCGTAGACAGTAATATGTGCACTAGAGAGAATAGGATTATCTTGCTTTCATGTAAGTGTTCTTTTCCTGCTTGTCTTGTAAAAGTTATGTGAAGGTGTGTGTGGATTATTGCAGAGCAGCAACTGTTAGAGGGCTATGTGAGGCTTATCGTAGTCCATGGGCAATTAACCACAAACACACCACAGATATACAAGCCAGGAAAGGAGGAGTTTTCTTTTCACATGTGTTTTTTGATCTTGAGAAGACTTTACCCTCACTCAGAGTGTCATTGACATAGATAAGACTTTTTGTAGGCTAGGTTTATGAGGAAAATGTTGATCTCCAAAAAGGAAGTGAATTTCTTCCAGAGGATGCACCTGTGACGGTGTACAGTGCAGTAATCGCCAGTAGAGCAATAACAGCAACGTAGATGTTCAGTCCAAGAGCCTGCTGGATGAAAATGGCACCAGAGAACATGTCTGCCTGGGAGGAGACAGAAAGGGTCTTCTACTTTAATTTGTTAAATGCATTGTTGAAAGTTTCAAAGGTTAGAAAGAAAAAAAAAAAGCATACAGAGATCTTTGTGAAGACGTAGAGGAAGAGGGAGAGCACAGAGAGATAAATACGAATGCGCTGTCCTCCAAACCTCTTCTTCAGGTACTCAGGCATGGTGACCACCTAGACAAATTTGATGATATTTTGCTTTATCAAGGCACAATGACTATAATGGGTGCACTTTTCAACAGAAAATGCACATGCTGTTTACCCCAGCTTTGATGTAGATCGGCACGAAGAGCCATCCCAGAATGACGACAACAACAAGAGCCTGGAACAAACAAACACGGCAAAACATTGAAATGATCAAAAAAATATTAAACAAAAAAAGGATTTTTACTTTTCAATTTTTTTTGCATCATGAGATCTTGAATTTCCTGTTTGGAAAACAGACCACAAATACTCACGTTCCACTCAAATCCACCAATGGCAATTCCAGAAGCCGCAGCAGTACCAGCAATCCCTACAAAGTGGCCGCTGCCAATGTTGCTGGCAAAGAGCGATGCTCCGATCTGTTAAAAAAATTAAATGTTTGTTTAATTTACAAAGGGGTCCCAAAGCAATCAATAAATACCAGGTGATTTGCTCTGCTGATAAACATATTTGGAACATTTTTTGTCTTTAAGGCCCACACAAGATATGACATCTCATTCAGGACAAGCTTAATGCAAGGAATGCAAAAGTTGTAGCTCATGCACTGGATGAGACTGTGTGGAGGCTCTTGAGACTCTAACTCTGCCCACAGCCCACATCTTATGAATTTCTGAAAAAAAAAAAAAAAAAAAAAAAAGATGGAAAGGGCTCTGCTTGTTAGTCCTGTTGTTGTGGATTTTACAGTTGCAGGAAAACCTTTTTCTATCTCACTTTTTCCTTCCAGTTAATTTTCTATAAACCTGTTTGGATACAGCCCTTTGTGAATACTCAGCTTCTTTAGCATTGACTTTTTGTGACTTTCCTCACTGATATTGTGCTAGTCAACTGTCAAATCAGCAATCCTTCATAAGATTGTGTAGCCTTAACTTGGTCACACCATTTCTTATTGGTGTTTTTTTTCATTCTTATTTTGTGGGGGCATGGGTAATTCATTTATCTTTGTTAAAATCATCATCATGAACCCTATGCACTAACAAATATATATAGTATGCAATAAATTTTTTTAATTTGATTACTGAATACAATTAACTTTTTGATTATGTTGTAAGACATTCAACTCCTCTAAACTGTGACAATAAAACACTTCAACTCATTATGTCTCATAGATAGGAGATCATTATGACGTTAAAAGATAACTCGGGAGTAGATAAGATCGACAGAACCGCCTCATTTACAGCATTGTTTAATTTGGTCATGTTTGCAGGAATATATTCTTTTTTCTGATGTCTTTGCCAAACATTACAGTGAGGAAAGATTTGGTCTCATCTGTCCATTTTTACAAATGTCTTATGGATCCACTCTTGTTACCATTTTGCAAACCTGGTTTTTCAGTGTTCAGCATTCTCCTGCAAACCCGTCCTAACAAGCCAAGCTTCAGTAGTTGCTTTTTGTTTTTTATATTTTTCCCTTTTTATTATTTCTTCTGACTAATTCTTCTATTTAAGGCCTCAATTCATATTTACCATGCTGGGGCCTGTGAAGCCACAGATTCAGCTTCATTTCAACAGTTTCTTGCCTATTTTGAACAAAAACAAAACATTGGATTTTTGCTGCGTCTTACCCATTCAATCCAATCTAACTTGTATGTGACCAACATGTCACCCCTGTTAAGGACAGTGAACTTTTCCATCACAACTGTAATAGTTCTGAAGACTGTTACAAAAAATAGCGAAAGAACAAAAAATGTTTCTCATTTGTTGTCAGATACCCACTGGCCACCACACCATACTCCTCCCTGCAAGGAAAAAGCCGCCCACAGTGGATCGATTGGTGCGGACCATAGCCTGCAACAGGACAAGGAAATACATAAACTTTAGCAAAACAAGCTTATTATATATTTTAGCTCTAAGTTAGTGTCCTATACACTGAGCAGCACAGAACATAGAACACCAAAAATAGTATACAGTTTAGCCATGACACTCCTTTATGATTCATTATTGTGCAAAAAAAGTGTTTAATCAGTTTGTTCTGCCTAAAGCAGCAACAAAAAAAGCATTACATTTTTGTAGCAATTGCTTAAATAATTTACAACTCATAGCTACACAATTGTAAATAAATCATGCAAACAGGCTTTCAACAAGTTGACAGTTTGCAACACTTACAATAACTCCCACAGCCAAGACAACCAGAAAGTAGATGACAATAACAGAGATGTCAGCTGCATTGCTGATGCGGGTGGTGGGAGATTGATTCCTTTGGTTTTCCAAGGTGCGGGAGAATCCAAAATATTCCCAGGCCATTTTGCTCAGAGTGGAAGTGTAGGATAGGAAGGCTGCAGCACTGAGTCCACTGTGACTGAAGCACACTCTCAACACTTACCTTTATATCTTCTGTTTGTGTGTGTGATAGCGAGAGGGAGGGGAGAGTGCTGGTTAATAGTGTACTTGGCGAAAGAAAGAAAGGTGGAAGGAAAGGGGATATATGTGAAAAAAGAACTTTACTTTCAGGTCGTTTGAAAGTAAACGGCCTGAAAGTCATTTACTTTCAAACGTAAATGGATTAATGTATTAATGTAACATTAATAAATTTTTCTGCCTTAATGTTAGAAACATATAAAGATTAATGCAGCAAAATGTGTAATCATCAATCTTCAAGGAAGGAAAAACCACTGTTGTTCCTGTAACAATCTCATGTTTATTCATTTTTCCTCATTTTGTTACTCATTCTTGCAGAAGTCTGGCTATTAAATCACTGTTCTTCTTTTACATAAAACATATATATAGTATAAGTTTAGTTAATATTTAGTTATATAGTATATGAATGTACAGTACATGTTTACTTTAACTTTTCTATGTAAAACAATCAAACAGGAGCAGGAAGTAGTGATTTATAGGCATTTACTCCACAAATCTTGTAACTTTCTACTCAGTTAGATGCAGATATATAATTTTTCACTTTAATAAGATGCTTCTTTATGATTACATGATTTCTTACAGTGCTGAGTGTGGAGACAGTCTTTTTGTGATTTTCATCTGATTGTATAAGTTATTTTAACGGCATAAAATTCTCCAGAAAATTTATGGAAGGAATCTACTGATGATCTAACTCAATATATAATTTTGTACATTAACACTATTGACATAATTCACTGACCCACTGTAACAGTTTTGCATCTGTATACAAAGGTGAATGAAGAAATGTTCCAAAGACTAACTAATATGTTGAAATAAAAATGTTTTAAAACTCTTATTTATGGTTCAAAGAGAGATTTTGTCCATGATTTAAAAAATTCTTTGTTAAATAAAATATTTATTACTCCCTGACATCGCTGGGCTTTGCCAAAAAAGATTGTGGATTTTATTGTGGAAGTATATAACAAACAAATAGCTTCTAGTCTCACCTTCAACCCATAGTATGAACATTAAATGTTCTTGATAATCATTTATTTTTATCTGTGTGTTAATAATTAGCTCATGGAAAATAAGAGATAGCTAAGATCCAAAAAGAAAAAGAAAGAGAAAAACCCTTCTAGCCAAATAAGCATAATGAGATGCTAAATATTACATTTATATTGCTGTTTTATTTTAATTAAAAGTACTGAGACTTTTAATACTTTTAATTAAAGTAAAACAGCAATTCAAATATTTGTCTGGTTTTGTATAATGAGAATAAATTGAATATCACCCTTTTATTTGTTTAATCTGTAAATAATTACAATTGGAAAATTTTCAGCTTAAAAAAGCAGGTTCTCATAAACAGACATTATGGTCATTAAATGGCCATTATGATCCTCATCCTTTTATAGACAATGCTAAAGACAATAAGACACGTAAACCAATTCTATGGGACGGTCTCAAAGTCTTGACATATAAACTGAAGTGTTTAGACAACTCATGACAAAAGCTTTTAAATTCTGTGCTTCTTGTAGGCGTCCTCTCTTATAAAACCTGTTTTATAAGAGATAAGTCTCTAAAGTTGCTTTATTTTTTCATTAAAAAATGTTTTCCATCTGAACTATAAAAAAAATCAAAGATTTTATCAGAATAATCTTATCAACTTCTTTCATCTGTTATTGTTGATGTATTTAATCATCTAAAGTGCATTTCGAACTGCTTTTCAGGTTCATCTCTAACTTTTTAGCTGTATTTCCTAATAACAGTAAATAATTACTCCAGATTTATTAACTGACTCAAATACTTCACTGTTGACTTTTTAAGATTGTGCTGGATTTTAATTTTGCTAGAACTAAATAAATGTGCATGCCACACTTTTCAGATTTTTCTGATCCATATATGTTTTTCCTTCCACTTTTAGAGTTATGCATAACTTTGTGTTGGACCATCACATAAAATTTCAATAAAATACCAGAATATTTGTTGTAATACGAAAAAGTACCATTTCTACCAGCAAAGTACTATCTTAAAGTTCTGGAATCATTTCAGAACCCTTGTCAGAATGATATATATGTTTTTGTTTACATTTCAAAATTACGAATTGGTCCAAGTCATGGTTCAATTTTTAGGTGCTTTGCTCAGATTAGCTCTTATGAGAAGTTTTAGTGACTGTGGCCTCAGACGTAGAGGGACTGCATGCATTAAATAATTCAGTGTAACATGTTTCATAGTTCCCTGAAGAACACAGAAATAAAGGAATGAGTGGAGGAATGATTTTGTGTTTGTCCTTTGTATTCTCTTAAAGGCCTAACTCAACTTGTCATTGTGATTGTTAAGTTATTTATGCAAACTCTGGAATGTGGAACTCCACATAAATATCTCATCTACAAAACAAGATAAGTGTGAAACATAATTCGTTGCCAGATCTTAGTTTAGGTCATAGGGCTGCTCGGTGGTGCACCTTTTGCTGTCTCTGTGCAATGAAGCAAGAAGGTCCTGGCTTTGAATCCTGACTAGGGTGTTTTTGAATTGAGCTTCCATGTTCTCCCCGTGCATGCTCATGTTCACTCCTGCTTCCTTCCACTGTCCAAAAATACGTATGTTAATCTTATTTCCCTTATAAATTAATGTGTGACTGCGCTGATTTAGCTCGCATCTTGCCCAAATAGTTAAAGGCTATGGATGGATATTTTCTTTTACTTTAAAATTGTCTTAGTAGGTCGACAGGAATCAAGCTGGAGATAAAATTTGCTAAATATACATAAAGATTAAAGGTTGTCTGGTTATATTATAAGATTTCTCTCCTATAATTTAGGAGAGAAATACTAAATTTACTGTTATTCAGAGGATGTTATCCAGGAAGTAAGGATTACTTTTAACCCCCCGTCTCTTCTTTACCATCTTGATTATCTTATACTTGTGTGCAGAACTCAGATTATACAAATGTATGAGTAAAGCACAGCTGTTCACCATGAAAGCGAAAAAAAAAAAAATAAAAATTAAGATGTGGAAATTTGTCATGAAATTAAGTTCAATATTGCTATAAACATTATTTTATTGTAGTGAGGGTCTTGTTTGTGATATTAGACCTAAAATAATATGTATTTTTATATAATAAAAGACCAATATTTACGTGCAGAAATAAATTTCTTATTCAAAGTACTCTGAGGTATTTTTAAACAAATTAGTTGATATTTGGTGGTCTACATTTGGAGGACTTTAACTAAACAAACAGCTTTTGAAAGGATGCGATAAAGTGTCAACTAGTGACATCTGGTGGTCAAACTCAAGATGAAATCCATTAGTTTACAAAGTATGAATACCTTGGTTAAACATAATCTTGTAGAAGATCATAGATTATAGACCTGAGCAATATTTTTGAAGAATAAATATAAATACAAAAAAATTAATCCTTTTTATTTTGCACATTTCTACTCAGCCTCCAGTACATGGTCAGCACGTCCAGTCCATGTTTATCTATTTTCCTCTTCTAGGTTCATCTCAAACACAAAAAAGTATCAAAGTTAAAAATGTACCAGATTATATATAAAATTATTACAGGTACGTTGGGCAAATATACTATCATAATTTAATCTCATAATGGTATGAGAATAAAAAAAGAAACACTTTGTGCATCATAACTAGTAAAATGATATTGGTCAGTGGGTAATTTGCACTGCCTTGGAGGGATTTTGTGTCTCTCTTGTTGGCAAAATTTCTTTGATTCAGCCAAATTGGAGGATTTCTTAGCAAAAAAGTCTTTATTACGCCACTGTATTCCAGTGGGTTATAAGCTTGGAGTTTGATTAGGCCACTCCAAAACTGCCTTTTCAGCTTTCATCATTTTTTTTAAATTAACACATAGCTTTGCTTTAACATGAATACTATCAACCAGAAATCCCAAGTATACAATGCAGAAAAACATGTTTGTTTGACATTTTCTTTACAAATTAGTAAACACCAACATGGAGAACAGTCATTTCACCCCCCCAATCCCCCCCCCAAAAAAAACAAAAAAAAAAAACAACACACCAAACACATGCATTAAAATGCAAATATAAGAAGCAATTGTATTCCTGGCCTTTGAACACATCACTGAGAAATCACTGATAAAGAAGAAAGAGGCACATCATCAATAGATTTCCAGTAAATTTATAATCATTTAAGTTGCTGATAAGCCAAGTTAATCAGTGCAGCTCAACATAATTACCTTAACATGTGAAATTATCAAAATTATATTGTATCTTCAGTTGAAAAACTAAATCAATTGTTTTTTATAAATTGCAATAAAAAAGAGCCAACTTAGTGTTACATTTGTGAGATGTTTTACTCTGCAGTGCTACTTTCCTTTTAAAAAGACATCAACAAAAGACACAAAGAGGAAATTTCCCATTTCACTTAGAACCTTCTACGCACATATAATGTCAGAGGATTCATGCATTGTTTTGACAAGTTAATTTGGTTTTACATTAAAGCTTATGGTACTGATTTATTCCTGGATACAAGCTTTTACAAAACACTTTTTATTTACATTTTGTTTTTATTTTGTTTCTTTTGTTCTTTATTCATAAATTAAGTTATCCAGAAATAATTGATTCTCCATTTGTCTAACCAAAGTATCTGTGTAAGAACACAGCAGCACAAAAGGAGAATGACGGCGTTTGTGTTAACAATCTTCCTCCAAAAGGGATCCTCTGTTGTATCAGTGATCACTTATCAGACAATTATGTCTTGCCCTTTTATCTTATGGGAATTATGACTCTAACAGCTTGATAGGATGGATCAGAGGTCTATTAGCAGTGGGCAAGCTTCAATCATTTAAAACCTTTAGCTGACTGCAAGGCTTACAGCACATTTGTGAATGATGGACTTAAAGTCTGACCTGAAAGTGGAATTTTATTGAATGTTTCAAGTCTTCTGTGTTACACAACATGCACACTTCACAGCATGTTCACCATGTGCATTAAATAACCATAAGTAATAAGTAACCTACCCTCAATGCAACCATTTTCTGAGGTTACTATATTTTTTAACCAAAAGGATAAAACCAGGTTTTTAATCCTGATTTTGTGAGTTTTTTTTTATGTTTGTCAGATTGTATTTTGCATAAACAAATATACCAAGCATGAGCTCAAACTGCAGTTTCCCATTTTCCCAGGAACAAAACAATCAAAGTAAAAGAAAAAAAAAAAAAAACATTTTAAGTGAAGAATTTGCATGCAGACAACTTTACTATTATTAAATTGGAGATTATTTCCAAGGAAGTTCAGATCAATAATTATGATCCTTTAAAGGGTTCTTATGAAATTAGTTTAAAAACTGGCAGGCTTAAAGCACAGTTATGTAAAATCAACTAAATGAGTTTATGACTTTTCATTGTTTCTGTTATGTTGTAAAACCTGTTACTGAGTTAGTGGAGTAAGGTCTCCATGCTCAAAGCAGATGATCATGTTTCTTACCAACCTGATCAGTGCACCAGAACCAGGTGGCCTGGATGGTGAGTCCAAACACCATGCCAGACCAAGGCAGGTCTCCTGTTACTGGATCTCTGAAAAAATGGAAGGCGTCTGACCGAGGCTGGTAGCACTCTGCTCTGATGTTTCCAGTGACTGAGGGGATTGCAGTCCAGTAGAGGTCCTGGAACCTCTCATAGCCTCCCACTTCAGCGAAAGCTGAAAGTGGGTTGAGATTTAACTAGTGTACACTTTTACTTATCAGAAATGTAGCATTAAAGCCAAGAGCTGCATGTGAAATGATGAACAAGAAAAACATTATATTACCAAAACCCATGAGAATAAAGGAACCAGTGAGTATTATGACGGTCTGTAAGGTGTCTGTGTATATCACTGCAGCCAGTCCACCTGAGGTAAAAAGTGGAAACGAAATCTGATTCAAATTCAAATATCACCAATAAAGATAACAAGCTGGTATGTTCTTATGTAACTGTTCTTTTATCACCTATCTTGCAAAACTTATATTCAGCTGTTAATTCATGATTGCTGAACATGTTGTGGCTCACGTACAGCCACAACGTGTGGAATGCAAACTCTATTACGGTGTTATTTTACGTAGATAAGAACTATTTGATTGTTATTTCATGAGAGAAACATTTATATCAGTGAAGAAAGTGGATTTCCTCTTTAGGACAGACCTGTGACAGTGTACAGTGCAGTTATCGCCAGTAGAGCAATAACGGCAACATGGATATTCAGCCCTAGAGCCTGTTGAATGAAAACGGCACCAGAGAAAACCTGGTGCCTGAAACAAACAGAAAAAACGTGGCAGATGAAGAAGTTTTTCCTTTTCTTCAAACTGAAGGTTTTTTGAGGCAGTCACATAATCTTACAGAGATCTGAGTGAAGGCATACAAGAGGAGGGACAGCACAGAATGACAGATGCATGACTCAAGCTGCATAAAATAATAATTTGCTTTCTGATTTCTTCCATCTCTGACATTGCAGTAAATTAAGTTTTTGTCCAATCTTGTTCATGCCTCAGTTTATTGAGCCTTAAGAGACATACGTTTGATTGTACTGCTACATAACAGCCGGACATGTAAGGAGTAAATGTAAATGAGTAAATGACTGATGGTGCTACTCGGAGATGAGGAGTTTCATGTTTACTCTGCTGATCTGGATGAAAACACAGTATGTGGAAGACTGGAAGGCAGAAATTTCCCGTTAAGTCCAGTGGCCTTGTGTGTTCTTTTATTTCTCTCCCCATTCTGTTTAGTTGAAGGTGCAGTTGCAGCTTCCTGCCTTATGACTCCATTGTGGGAACTGGGGGCAGACTTCCTCCTGATTGTCATTTCCTGCTTGAAGCTTTCAACAGAACTGATTAGACCATCAACTACTGCATGCACCAATCCCAGAAGAGCCCTCCTTATAGAAATGGCTACTTCCTCACCAAATTTTTCCCTTGCTCAGTGACCTATCAGCCTATCTCAGCAAAGCATTCACTCTCTCTTTTAATGAGAGAGTGACACTCCATTCCCAGCTTCAGGCAATTCCTTTAAAATGTCTTTTGCTTTTTTTCAGTGGTTGATATACATATTTTGCACCTAAATAAATGCATCTTTGGAATGTAAAACCTCTCTAGATCCTGAATGGTATGATAGCCATAGGTTAAATTTTCTGTGGTGTTTACTCTTTTTATAGAGTTTATACAGATGAATGTGGCAACTTCAGGGGTCTGGACATTGTTCCCCAGGCTGAGCAATTGGAGATTCAGAGAAGTCCACAAATACGTCCTGATATCTTTGCTAATTTCTTAGCTCTTTCTCTAACATCACACAAAAGCTGTGTGTTTGAGAAGTTACCTTAATATACATGCAAATATGTCTTCATTTAACTCTAATGCTATGTAGACCTACCAGAAGCTTAAGTCATGTCATCATCTGGGGTTTCCAAAATTGTTTAAAAGCTCAGTAATGTTGGTGAATGTAAAAACCTGACTGAAAAAAAAAATACAAAATTCATAAAATAATATTCTTGGTATTTATAATAGCATTTAGCAAATAGAAATAATTTTGAATCTCCTAACTGACCTAAAATATGAAAAAATTAATCTGATTTAATTCTAAGTATCCAGAAAAAACATATGTAAATTGTCTCAAATGTAAATATATTGGGGCTGCACAGTGGTGCAGTTGGTAGCACTGTTGCCTTGCAGCAAGAAGGTTCTGGGTTCGATTCCCAGCCCGGGGTCTTTCTGCATGGAGTTTGCATGTTCTCCCTGTGCATGCGTGGGTTCTCTCCGGGTACTCCGGCTTCCTCCCACAGTCCAAAAGCATGACTGTCAGGTTTATTGGGCTCTCTAAATTGTCCGTGGGTGAGTGTGTGTGTGTATGGTTGTTTGTCCTGTTTGTGTCTGTGTTGCCCTGCGACAGACTGGCGACCTGTCCAGGGTGTACCCCGCCTCTCG
>CAEFZY010013940.1:0-59030 GCA_903066815.1 Brachyrhaphis roseni
AGAAACATGTGGAACTCTGAGCCCTAGAATCAGATCTGTTTTCTATTTGAGCATATTACAGTAAATAAGACAGATTTTATTTATTTTCTTTATATATAAGAATACATTGAAAAAACAAACTTTTTTTTACGAAACCCAACATCCTTTTTATCACATGTCTCAACCTACAGTTCAGATTCCAAAAAATAAAATGCAAAATGCAATTATAGGGCTCCATGAAAGCGTCAGTCAGAATCAAAAGTAAACTGTCAGAACAAAATGTTGGGATCTAAAAATGATTAATAAAATATGGTGGATGTAACTGATAAGTATGCCTAATTTTATTAGGCGTATCATGGCTGTGAATAAACAGCAAGTACAAGCATCACAAAAAGGCTTTTTGTGAAAAGGCATTTTGCAATATGGTGACCTCCTTTGGTGTATTATTATGATCAACTTTCCCTGAACGGTTCCCCTCTCACAGTGTGGGGACTGCAATCAGGTAAACACCTGTGCAGAACTTGAGTTCATTGACCCCATCTGGGTGTGGCCAAGAGATTTGCATCGACAAGCTGCCTGTAACTAAACGGACTTCGCCGCGGCTCGACGGCAATGACTTACTTCTCGGATCTCGGTTTCTCTGTCTGCGCAGAAGAGGAGGGTTTCTATTAAATATCTAACTGGTGTTTGGGCGGCGCGTCTTTACGGACTTCCTGAATGCGCGGTGGTGCGTTCAGGTTACACGGCGTAAGAGCCTTTCAGAGCCCGGTCGACGCGCACAGCGGCAGGGGGATATGTCCTCTGACAGGTATGAGAACCCTGAGGAACCGGTTTACTGAAACTTTCTGCTTGTTTTTAACGCCGACGCTAAAATAAAGGAATTATTTTTCATTTAATTAGCTGAATGAGCAGATCTGTGTCTATTTCTAGCTCCTCACGTTTGAAGTTTGTTTTTGGCTTTTCCCCCCCAATAGATATTGGGTAATCTGAACTACTTTTGCAGTGAGAACACAGTAATGCAACCTGACTGACCTAGTTGACGATAATTGTGTTTGTAGGTTGTCACCCATGGAGATAAGACTGTAAATTATTCCTTATGGAGTTCTCCAGGCTATTCACCCTCTGCATAATTGCTTGTTTTTGTGTTCACCTTCTGGTACCAAGAGAATGCAGGAGGAGGAGACCTCTACATACTTCTAATTGATGTTTATTTATCTTTATTTTAGACTTTGACGTGCCCGGAGCTGTGGCAGATGATCAAACAGCACTATGGCTATGATCTGGGCCTGAACAATGAGGAGATGGAGAGCTTACAGGTGTTAACAGAATCAACTGGGCAGACCAGGTAACTTGGCCTCAGCCCTTGGGACCTTGAACGCAGGTTTTTTCTTTTCTTTAAAGATACCTTAAGGTTTCATTCTTTCTTTGGTTGACCAATAAACAATTACCTTTAAAACAAGGTTTGGGGTATAGATTTCAAAATAACTCCCTTTAAAAATTACAAATAAAGCATGAAAAATATAAATCTGCATTGTGCATGTTTGGGTGACATCACAAGAGGCAAAAGAATCAACCAATCCCAACTGATCAGCTTAATATTACAGTGACCTTTCACTTATTTCAGGACTCTGAAGCATTCAAGTTTCATCTCAGTAGTTTGGGTCTAGCACCATATGTTAAAGACAGAGTTTGACTCATCATGGCAAAGCTGAAGAAAAACGGTGAAGATGGCAGCGATTGCCTTAAAACATTTAACTGGTACGAATCTGTATATTACTCTGAATTTATCTCGTAAAGGGCGAAGGAACAAAATAACCAGCAACCGTTTGATTGCAAAGAGGGAAAAGAAGATGAAGACCTATCTCTGTTTTGAATTATGTCTTATAACATGTCACGAGGCAAATACGAGCATGAACTTTCTTTGGGGAAGGCATAGATTTTATTTTTATTGACAATTTACAAGGGATTGGCAAAAGAAAACATGATCATGGCAGCATGTTCTAAAAAGGAAGGTTGATTCTACAAGTTTGGTGCCAGCTGTAATCTGCTTTTTTTTGTTTTGTTTGTTTTTTTTTAGCCTGCAGCAGAAGTTCAGCGGTGGCGTTGATGAAGGTCTCGGGAGACTGGAGCGGCCCACCAGCCTCCGTCTCCCAGTGGTGGAGCATGTTCCGTTGCAGAGCTCCACACCTCAAGGAGAGGAGATGCCTTCACCCATCAGCTCACCAAGGACAACCAACATGGTATCATCTTTTCCTACATTACTAAATATTTTCTTTGCTCAAATTATCTTCTTAGAATGCTATTCATTTCCTGCAGGATGAGTCTCGTTACACCCCGTCCCTACACCGAACTCCGACTCTTCCATTGGAGCAACACCCCGCAGAAAGGCTCTCCAAACGTTCCACTCAGTCCCTCGACCTCAACGCCAACGAGAGCTTGCTGGAGCAAAGCGGCTCGGAAACCAATGAAGAAGGTAAGAGGAGAATGGGGATGCAGATTGTTTCTCTTGGTTGATCTTTTTTTTTGTTTATTACGTTGCTCTCCTGTTTGCTTCCACCAGTGGATGATCGAATTGACAAGTCCGAAGAACCGGGGCGACTGTACCTCAACAAGGTTTTCCACATGAGCGCAAGCAAAATGTTTGAGCTGCTCTTCACAGACTCCAGCTTCACTCAAAGGTTTATGGAAATCCGCAGGATAACGAGTAGGACCTTACATCGATTTCTCCCATATTAAAACATATTCATGGAAGCTTTTTAATAAAGATTTCCCATTTTGTGTCTTCAGATCCGAGCTCTACTGCTTGGCAGAAGGATGATTCAGGAAATGACAAGCGGGTCATGAACTACACTATAACCATCAATAACCCCCTTATTGGGAAGTTCTCCACCGCTACAGAGAACCAGGTGTGGTTCTGTCTGTGTGAGTGGTTGACTAGATGTGTAAACATGTTTTTTTTGTTTGGTTTATTTGAGCTTCATTTACCTCACCAGACGCTGTCCAAAGAATCCAGGGAGGGTCAGTATTACCAGGTGGATGCTGTGGTGCACACTCATGACGTCCCCTACCATGATCACTTCTACACACAGAACCGCTACTATATCATACGAGTCTCCAAATGGAAGTGTCGTCTAAGGTGATGAATTAATTGATGTGCAGACTATTTATTTAAATGTGAATGGATATGAACTAAAAGTCTGTTTTTTTGTTTTATTAGGGTGTACTCTGATGTGAAGTACAGCAAACAAACATTTGGTCTAATCAAAACCTTCATTACAAAAAACTCCTGGAGTGGCATTGAAGAATATTTTAGACAACTGGGTGAGTGGTTTTTTTTGTTTTGTTTTTTGGGACAGTCCAAAGGCAGAAAGGGCTTGTCCTTTTTACTTTTCATTCTCACTCTGTGATTTATTGCATGTTTTATCTGATATGAACAATTTCTTCCAGCGCACATATAGCACTGCACTGCTGAATCATATTACTGCTGTGTCTGCAGGAAGGGCAAAGAATATGAGGGCCGATATTGCAGTCACTCTTATCAGCTGCTCTGAATGCACGTCACACAAAGCTGGAGTGGCAAACCTTCATTATCATTTATTGTGTGCAAATTAGTCATATCACTATGGAGAATTAAAAACAATCTGGCAATAAGAACAACACAGTGTGCTGTGCAATCTCAACTTGAAATGTTTTTGTGCAATAGTATGAATGAGTGGGGTGCAGGGGAGATGCATGGTTTTCACATGGAGACTTTTTTTGGGGGTAATTTTGTTGTAAAATAGCCTAAGAACAACACAAAGCTGTACATAATTGTCAACAGAGGATGTTTATTCTGAAAACTCTTGTGTTCAGATTGAAAATTTATGTTCACCGACGGTCTTCATTATTTTTATTTTCATTTAGATTTGAGTCTGGACTTTGATTTAACCGTTTTGACACATGAATACAATGTGATCTAAATCTTTTGATTTGCAACCCTTGCTCCATATTTACTCCTGATGTCCTGCCCCAGTCTGAAGACGGTTGCTGTCTGTAATAGGTCTTATTCCTTTCATTCTTTCTTGTACATGTTTACTGTGTCCCCTATTATTTACAGCTATTTACTTATTGATTAACTTCTAGGCAGTTTTCCCCTGCATATCTGAGTTAATGTAGATGACTAATGCATGACACAATTTTTATTACATTTCAGTAATGTACCTCTTTGTGTTGCTCTTTGTTATAGAATTCTCATACGAAGTTTGTGGTTATAGTGTGAAAAAGTGTATGTTATAAATCCATTCAAAAGATGGATGAAGCTAATGATTATGAACATAAAAAAAACTAATATTGCATTAATACTGAGGGTAAATTGTTCTCTGCTCAGGAAAACTTTCATACCATTTTTTATGGTATGAAAAAAAGTTACTGTATCAAAATAGTTGCAGATAAAACTTTATGAATCTGTGGATAGTTGTCATCCAATGTATTTTAACAGGAATTTTGACTGCTGTCTGCAAAAAAACTTTAACAAGAAACTAGCTCACAATGCAGTGAGTAGCAAGGTGGTTGTTCTTTTTAAATAACTTCTTAGCCAAACTTTCCTTTTCTTTGTGTTCTTCGTGGTGATACAGAAGCTGAACTGCTGGAAGAGGAGGCAGAGATGAACCAAGCAGTTGGAGAATCTGGAAAAGCTGGGCTCCGCAGGAGGAGGCGAACGTTCAGCCGGACCCTACTGGATCATGGAAAGCCCGGCAAGCAGTCAGCACAGGATCCTGACAACAGAGATGGAAACATGGGTACTGAACTATTTCTTGAAGACATTAAATAAAGTTACCTAACCATACTTTTACCATTTATTTTGGTATAACCAAGTAGTGTTTTGCATGAAAAAGTTGGTGGCAAATTGATGCCATTTACATACAGTTGCTGAAGTGGGAAGACGATTTGAAAAAATTTTTTTAAAAGACATTGCATCATTGTAGCTGAAGAATGGGGCAACATTTATCTCAGGGTTCTGTTACAAAATGTTTCCTGTCTCTAGTAGAGCATATCCTGTTACATTAAACCAGTGCAAAGTTTTCTTATTCATTTAGAATTCTGCTTATGTCTGTATGCTAAAAAAAAAAATTAAGCCTATTTAAATCTTGTGCTGTTTCAGGCCCCATGGATACCACAGGCCCACAGAGATGGAGCACTACTGCAATAGTTGTTGGCATGAGTGTAATGTAAGTTGATAAACAAAAGAGGGAGCTGAATATTGTGATTTTTCTATTTTGTTTATGAGGATATGTTTCTTTCCAGCTCAAGCATGCAAAGTCATTTCCTGTCAAACCTGCGAACGTTGCAACCTTTTGTGTCTGATATCATACCATACCATATATCATCTGATACCACTGTCTTTTGTTCTTGTGACATAAACTGTTTTCTCCTGGTTTCAGTCTTCTGATCCTTATAGTACTCAATCTGGGCTTGTTTTTCAAGCTGTGGGCCATGGAGGACGTGGCTCACCGCATGTACCTCACGACAAAGCATCGGCTCAGGGAGCGGATGGAAACCAGGTTGGATAACCCGTCTTCTTTTAATCAACATATTTCTGCAGATAGTAGGACAATCGGTAGTTGACTAAATCTGAAAAGTGTTTGTGAAGGTGATGCTTATGCAGGAAAACATCAGCTTTCTTTTCTTGCATAAGCAGCTCACCTCAGTTCCCTACACTAGTAAGTCTATGTAGATGCTGTCTCGGTGAATATGGTTGTACAAATGGTGTTGCATCAGCTCTTGTGTAAAGCTACATGGTGTTGAGTTTGCATTCAGTAAGTGTGCCTTATTATTGCATGCAGGAAAATAATGGTCTCTTTCTGACAGCTTTGGACCACAGTATGGTCCCAAGCCATTGCCAGGATTCAGGACCAATGAGGACATGCAGCTGCTAAAAACTGTCCTGCAGGACTCAATTCTTCTTCTAGAAAAAGTAAGATATGAACTGCTAATACGTAACACAAACTAATCACAAATTGCATTGGGTTGTTAGGTTGTAGACTGACATAGAAGTGTTTACTGTAATTGAAAGTGAAATAATGTAAAGGTTTTCTTTTTTTTTTTTTTAAATGGAAAATGTTGTACAGAAATCATAGTAGTTGGTAACAAATCTAAAGTAGCCAAGGCATTTTTTTTCTTTCTTTTTTTTGCATTTTCTTTGACCTTAAGATCAGTCAGATTAAATTGGGAATCTCTGTAAATCTCCATTTTCAAATTTTGCAACAGATTCTGAATTATATTTAGGTCTGGAGTTGGACTAGGCCATTCTACTAGATAAATATATTCCAGTGCCTTTTTGGCCCCTCCATTGTGACTCTTACAAAACACAGTAATAAATGTTTTTTAATTTTAAAGGGAATATGACGTTGTGGTTTTAGCAGTTTTGCAACATCAGCATAGAACATCAACAACCGAAGGAAACCAATAATGTAAGGTTTTTAGAAGTAATTTTAATGAGTTATAGCTTCGAAGAATTTTGTGCTATATATTTTCTCTTTGTAAAAATATATACATTTTTAGATTAACTTAATTTAGTGCATATTCTTAAAAAAATTGTCAAATTTTATTTTGTCACAACAAAGGCAACATTTTTGAATTGGAAAAAGTTGCTGACCCTGATCTGAACCAATGTAGTACAGGCTGTATGTTTAGTTTTGTTCTGCTGGAAGGAAGTCTTGGTGTTAATCTCAAGATTTTTGCAATTGTTTTCTTAGAATTGCTTTGTGCTTTGGTTCATCTTTCCATCTCAAACAACTGGCTTTCCTGTCTCTATGTATATCTACTTGTCTCTACATTGATTTTAAAAACAAAAAGCACCTTCTACACAAACTTTGTCCTATGTTTTCCTCCACAGCTCCGTACCTCTCTAGTTGTGCTCCAGCAGAATTTTGCTATGGCCAATCAAACAGCAACTCGGCAGTGACCTTATCCTCGTCCCAACTGCACTTATAGAACCTGCGTTCACATCCGTGCTAAAAGGGCAGCAGACTGCTGCAGCAGACTCCCTCAGAGGAGACCTGGTATCCAAAGCTTTGTTGCTCCACTGGCGTCCCCAGACATACCATGTGTTGCCAGAGTTAAAGGCCAGCACCCCAGGATGATTTTTATTTTTATTTTTAAACTGAGCTGCTATTGAGGGAAAGATTGTGCAGCAGGTGCAAACTTCTTCAGGGTTCTCTGTTTTTAAAACCGTGGCATATTTTACCCAGAGATGTACCACTAGTGTAAATATTTATTTTACTTTTGTTTTTAGTGTTGGTACATGCATTACTATTTAAGAATTTTAATTTTTGCACAAGTCTTGTGAATATCTCTGAATCTGTATCTCGAATAAAACTATTGTGACCTAAACTTGAAGGTTTTATTTTAATTTTAGCAAACATAAATCATGTAGCCCATATCACTGTGTATAATTTAGATTTATTTTCTATGTTCTCATTTTTAAGTGTAAAGGAAAAATATTTCTTTTTTTTTTTTTTAATCAGTTGTTGGTGATGCACAATACAGTTGAGCCAGGTTTATTGTTTACAATGTTTTTATCCTGAATGTTAAAGGAACAGCACAGTTTCATTCTACTGCTTCACAGCCTGTATTTATATTAAACCATCTGTGCTTTTTACATTAAAATGATTTTTTCCCCCTCCTCTGTTTTGTATATATTAGTCCCTTCATTTGTCACTGCAGATATTAAGTGTTCAAAGTGAAATCAAGCTGGTTGAAGGACTTATAGTTTGAACTCTGTGGTATTCTTGAATGCTAGGTGGACTTCATATTGTTCTTGAAATGGGAAAGAATAAATGATTCAATGAAACTGAACCTGATCTCTTTTTTCTTTTTTTTCCCCTCCATTTCACAGAACCAACACAGCTCAGAGTCTTTAATTATTGACCAGAAGCCTGTGTCCTCTTGGCTAAAGTACATATTGCTCCTTGTGTTTAGTCATTTTGACTGAACACAAAAAGACTAAACACAATAGAGTACAATAAGGCATCTACAGTAGGATTGCATTACAGCATATTCCCATGAAATCAGTTAAATGTATTATCCTTACTAGAATGTGGATTGAGGTTTATCTGAATATTGTTCACCATCATGAAGAGGATTAAAAACATGAGTAAATGCATTTATTACTAAAAGAACAGATGATAATTTTTTTTAGATGGACTGCATAAACACATTTAGTTTTTTTTTTTTTTTACATTCTTTAAACAGAAGCTTCTTAGCTGAGATTGTAACAAATGTATATTTTTGGCTGACTTTAGCCCATTGTCTTAATTTATTACAATTGTGAAAGAAAATGGTTATATTAAATTAAGTAGTTTTCTTTTTTTTATTGAATAGCACATTTATGTTTTGGCTGCTGCAGGCAGTAGATGGCAGTAAAATGCGTTTGGATGACTGGTATTTTTAACTGATGAAGTCAACAAAGGTCCAAACCAGAACCAAATGAGGAGAAGCAGCATTCAGCATCTATGCACCACAAATTTGAAACAAACTTCCAGAAAACTGTAAAACAGCTGAAACACTGATTTCCTTTTGTTGATTCTATGTTGCATGACTTTGTGGTTTTGTGTTTATGATGTAAAGCACTTTGAAATGCCTTGCTGCTGAAATATGCTATACAAATAAAATTTGATTGATTGATTGATTGATAAAAGGGGAATCTAAACAATCATTTTTACCCTTACTTTTCAGACAACACTATAGTAGACTACTACAGTATGAAGCCGCAAGTTTAACCTGATGATAGAACCTGGATAGTCTTTTCACACATATTGATCACACATATTGGCAGTTTGTGGGTGTTGCAACTTCATTGGGCTTTTTTGTGTCAAACCATTGAATGCCACCAACTGGCCAAGTCCAGTATGACCGGAAGTCCCGAGTAAATTCAAAAATGTTTTATCAAACAAATTCAGATAAAGTACGTTTTGAACATAAACTTTAAGCAGATGTTAAAAATACTTCTTATTAAACATGTCTCTAAAATGAAAAGCATCATAATAAACAGAAGTAAAGGCTTGCAAATATCAGTTCCTGCTTATGTAATTCACTTGAAAAAATGTAGTTTATTTAAATAAATGAGCCTTTTCAATAATCTAATTTACTGAATATGACTAGTCTCCAGACAATGCAGTTCATGCTTTTTTGTTGTTAAATGCATATTTCAAAGATAGATTCCTTAAAACACTTGAACTAATTGTCTGTCTATACAATTATTAAGTAAATTACAAATAAAAAGATTATTTCCACAAACAGATTTATTGGGTGGCTGGATAGAAAGGCGCCCATTGCCCTCTTCACATAAGAACCGCCTCTGGTAGTAGTGGCATATATTCGAACTAAATTAAAAACAAAACATGCAAGACCTAATTTCCTGAAGTGTGCAAAGAAAAGCGTGCGATGTAGCTAAATGCTGTTCGTCCGTGAACAGCATTTCGCCTGTACAATATGTAATTATGTGGCTGTAGAAGTTCTGGGCGGGGAAAGCGCTTCATTCGACACCAGAAAGGAAAAGGAAACATCTCCTCTCTGCTGCACACACCGGGGACTTCGCTCAAAAACTAAGCCAGAACCAGGAAGCAGAACCCCATGGAAGCTTTTTGTGGACTCTTGACACTTTAGGGACCGGTGTTCTGGTATCCTGCGCCGCACACCGAGTCTCGTGTAGCGGAAACAAACACCGGATACGAACCGCGGCTGCCAGCACCGAGGCTTCCGCCGAGGAGGACCGAACCGAAGTTCCTATGGAGGTGGAAGATAAAACCAGGATGTAGCAGGTCGGTGTTCATGTCTGTTACCCCTGTTTTTGTTTCTATTCGGGCATACAGGTGGACAGACCTGCTGGTGCGTACAAAATGCATTATGATGAGAATAGCTAAATAAGGCTCTCGGCATTATTTAGCTCTGCAAATTGCATTTAAAATGTCTCATTTTTGCTTTTAAGGTAAGAAAAGAAGTTAACTTAGTGACTTAAAACTTCATGCCATCCTTAATGTGCATATTACATATTCAATAACACAGCATTCAAGTCTTTTCATCTTTAAGGTTCATATAATGTTTATGAAGTAAACTCAGCTTGCATGGGTGATGTGTTTGAAGAGCAATAATTAAATTTAACTAAAAAAAAACCAGCATTAAAGTTTAGAAAGATAAGCTTATCTTACTTTCTCAATTTTTTCTTCTTTTATAAAAGAAAACAGACAACCTATATCAAATTTGACATATTTATTGACAAAAAATCTTTTGTGGGAAATTAAATAGAAATGAATTATTTATTTTTCTCCTTTTTCTGTCATGAAATAGTCTATATGAGTATTCATTGCAATTGTTAAAGCTATTGGTGGCTCTTGATGTGGTTATTTGCCTAGGGTAGCAATAGAAGGAGGGAGGGATTGTATTGGTTTTATGCATGAGTTCTTGAGTGGAGTGTTAGCATCCTCTGCTTGCTGTTGAATATAAAGCTACTAGTGTGCTGTGGTGTTTGAACCCACTACATTTAATTTTCTAACTTTTTTCGGTTGGGATGGTCAGCTGAAGCAGGGAAGGGCCCATTGACAGCCACCTCTGGTTTAAACAGCATGTTGCCATGGAAAAAAAAAAAAAGTTGAATTCCTCGTAGTAAGTCAGACCAAAATTATTTTTACTTGGCAAGGCCAGCAAAACTGAAAAATTGATCACACTTAATTTTTTTTTCTTAGTTACTGCTTTCTTCAAATTTAGAAGTTTACATACACTAAACTTCTAAATTTATCTCACACATCTCATTTCCTACAGAAATGAGATGTGCATCTCTTAAAAGATAAAACAATATAAAAGACACACACATTTTGGAAAATTAATCATTTTGCACTTAGCTTTTACATCCCATCTGTGTTTCAGATCATTACTTTAAAATTGGTGGGTGAGATTGGAATAACGTAATAATTAAGCAGCAGATGAGCTAGCAATATTGCCACTTTTAAAATGTGGGAGTTAATTTATTTGTTTAATACTTGCTTGTTTATGGCTTGATGACACAAATATAGATGTGTATAGGCTACTCTTTTGATCATTTCTTGGTGTCGCGGTGGTTGCTTTGGGGCAAGAAGGTTTGCATGTTGTCCCCTTTCCAGAGTGGGTTCTCACTGGGAACTCCAGTCTCCTCCCACAGTATAAAATCATGCATGTAAACCTCTTTGACTTTCCCTTTGGTACGAGTATGTGCATAGTTATGTGTCTCTGTCTTGCTCTGTGATGGACTGTCCAGAATGTGCCCTGCCTTTCGCCCAACGGCCGCTGGAGACAGTAATCCTTAAAGACTCGTGCTTTACACTCAAAGATAAAAAGTTTTTGACTTACTAAAAAGGTACCATAAGGATCCCAGCTGCAGAGTCGGGAGTCTAATGGTTACACAGCAGGCAGATTCATGGATGTTATCAACTGCAGAGATTCCTAATCTTAATCCCACCTGCAGAGGCACTCAAAGAACCGCAGCTGTCAGAGCACAGCAGGACAGGCTGAAAAGTGCTGTGTGCCTCAGTAATGCTATGAATTGTTGCATTAGTCATCCTTTCATTTTTGGCAGACTAACGCGGATATAGTGTTTGATGCTGCCTCGGGTCCACTAATCAGTGGGTATAACCAGCTTGTCCTCTTTTAGTACCCTTCCTGTGAGCTTGCAGGGAGAAGCTTGTAGGCTCAGTCGCTGACTTCAGCATCCTTGTTCAACATGTTGCTCGGATTATTAATTATTTCATCTCACCGTCGTGCATTCAGAGGCTCATTCAGACCTCCTCAACAGAGCCGGATCTCCCACTTTAGGGAAAGGTTAGACTCATCCAGATGATTAATCCCATCTAGCTGCACACTTGTGGGATTGTTATAAATGCTCACGACACCTCAGCTTAACTCTGTCTGGACTATAAACGAGGTTGAAGAGGGTGGGAGGAGGGCTCATCATTAAAACATGACAGATGTGTGGCAGATGTGCAGAAAGCAGACGGATCAGGTCAGGTCTAGTGAGCAGAGGCTGTGCTTTGCAGCAATGTGTGTGGGGGGGGGGAAAGCGCTTCATCGTCTAAAACATGTGCAAGTGCTTGATAATCTGGTGCATTAAGAGATTATGTCAGCAAAGTGGGCTTGGAGTCATTTTTACTTATTGTGTTTCTCTTTCTGTTGCTCATCTTCCACTTTCCACGTAATTTTAACTGCTGATTTCATCTACAGTGGCTGGAAGAAGCATTTACACCCTCTGATCTGAAGATTTCTCTGTCTCAATTTTTCCTAATAAAACATACTAAAGATTGATTTTGCAACGTGACATGTGGATAAGTTCAAGGGGCATGACAACTTTTGCAACATATAACCTCAATGCTGACAAAAACAACACACCCATGAATAATTTCATTTTTTTCTTTTTGAAACATCTTACAGGTTGCAGTGCTGCTGGCCATGAAGAAGCGAGCAAAGAGGGAGCTGAAAGAGGAGGAGGAGAAGGAGGAAGTGTTGTGCTGCTGCGAGTATGTGAACAGACACGGGGAGCGCAGCCACATCGCAGCCTGCTGCTGTGACTGTGAGGACCTGGACGACGCCTGTGACAGGTGGGAGGAGATAAATATGAAGAAAAGCTACTTGGACTTTGTGAAGATAGAGTATTTGTGTTGTGATTTCTTTACTGTGAGAACTTGAGAGGTTTTGTGAAATCTGAGAACATCAATTATTTCATACAAATACTAAGATATATTTTAAGGTCTGACAACCATCAGAGGAAGCCCCTTTTGCAGAAACGTTTGTAGGAAATCAGACAAACAAAATGGCTACACATTATTCTTTATCTCTTGTCCAAAAGTCCATGAAGACTTATTAGGAAATGGAGGAAAAGGAATGTACTCATGTGTGCTAAATAAGAAGGCTGGAGCTGTTAACTTTTTTGGAGACTTGTTGAACCATTTGTGATAAACTCAAGCCTAATGGAGGCTGTAAAAAAATAAGTTACTTTCCCATTTTTTTTTGTTTCTTTAGGTTTCTAAAGAGAGAGGCTCAGAAACCGGAATCGTTGTCGCATGTGGCTGCAGTCGTCTCCGACCGGATCCGTGTACCCTGGTTTTGGGGCGGAGCCCGTAAACTGGATCTGTCCATCGTTCCTCCTCTCGTCCTCCTTCCTGCCCTGCTTCACCTCGCTGCTTTCCACTTCCTGCTCGGTGTGCTGGTTCTGACGGCTCTGCCCGGCCTTGTGTTGTGGTACTACTTCTTCACCCACCGCAAGAAGGGACGAACACTCTTCTTCCTCAGCCTGGCCCTCTTCTCCTTAGGGTACATGTATTACCTGTTTGTCTCAGAGGTGTTTCCACGTGGGGATGTTGGTCAGGGTGAGCTGGCGGCTGTGAGTGTAGGGGTCAGCCTCACCCTGCTGACCCTTATCTACACCAAGAGAGATCCTGGGATCGTTCGACTGGATCAACAAGCCGTCCACAGCACGGTGACATATTACAGCACCCCGCCAGATAAAAACTCT
Organism: Brachyrhaphis roseni; assembly: GCA_903066815.1. Classification (NCBI taxonomy): domain Eukaryota; kingdom Metazoa; phylum Chordata; class Actinopteri; order Cyprinodontiformes; family Poeciliidae; genus Brachyrhaphis; species Brachyrhaphis roseni. The sequence continues at coordinate 13,496 of CAEFZY010013940.1, forward strand.
TCTTTCAATGGGGGGACGCAGGAAGTATCAATGACGGCAGTCCAGCGGATCGGATCCTCGGAGCAAGACGGGTTGGAGTTGAAGGAAAGTGGCCACAGGAACTGGTGTTCAGTGTGCAGGGATGTGCGGCCGCCCAGGGCGGGACATTGTCGGATCTGTGGCGTCTGCGTGCTTCGTCTGGACCACCATTGTGTCTGGTGGGTTTCAGTCAGTTTATCCCAAATCTCAAATGCACAAAGTTTACATCAAGTCAGCATGCATCTAGAATCTCTACATAGTACATACGAAAAGATTGTAGGAGTCATGCTTAACCTAATGAAAATAATGAAAAGCCAAGGAGAAATAATGAGACTTTATAACAGATGTAAAACTCTCAAGGGTTGAAGACAGTCTAATGTACATCATCAGGCTATTCCAGAGTCCAGGAGCAGCTGCACTAAAGGCTCTGTCACCTCCAGTCTTCAGCCAAAATTCAGAAACTTTCAGCAGTAATTTCTGAGCTTTCTGTCTGGATTATAAGAAAATAGCAATTCCAGGAGGTACTGGCGTACCAGTCTCTCTAGACATTTAGGAGCCAAATAGAAAAAAAAAATAGCACACTGGAAGCCAGTGAAGTGAAACTAGTATGATATGTGGACATGCCTTTGCTTACCAGTGTAAAGTCAGGCTGCTGTGATTGAATAATTTTAATAATTCTACAGTGATGGCATAAAGGTTTGGATCTCGCTCTCCAGATCTTTGACAGGAAGATAGCCAGAAGGCATTTGGCTTCTTCCTGGAGGCAGCGGAAAACTTCTGTTTTACTCAAAAGTTGTGGAGCAGGGCCTTGTTCTTAAACAGCCTAACTTGGTTTATTTCCTCTAATAGGAACAGTTTGCTTCAGATGTCAGAAATGTTACACAATTGGTTGTTCCTACATTAATACAGTTTGGCTTCTGATCTCAGATCCGTTGAACATTTGTAAACTTTGCTTAAAAAAAAAAAAAAAAAAGCTCGATACCAAGAAATCACCCATGTTCAATGAGCTCTATTTATTCTGCCAAGAAGAGAGGCCATTTTTATGCAATAGTTTTATGCAAGTTTTACCTCCAGAAATGTCTAAAGCTGTATATTGTACAATTACTGTACACATGATTTGAATGTATAATTGTTTTCTTGCCATTTGTTCAGTCCCATTATTAGTAAGTTAGAAATAGTCCAAGGAAAGTATTTCCTTACAGTCACCAGTCCATTCCAGTTAGTGTTTCTGCTCATATCTGCAGTCTGCATTCATTGCTCATTTGTCTGTGTGTCTTTACTGTAATTGTGTTTGCCTCCGGGGCCAGGATAAACAACTGTGTGGGCCAGGCCAATCACTTAAGCTTCCTGCTCACTCTCGTCTTCTTCCTGCTGACGTCCCTGTACGGCATCGGCCTGGTGCTGCGGAGTGTGTGTCCCCAGCAGAACGTCCTCACTGCCTTACTCTACTGCCCTGGAGTTTACACCCAGTACAGGTTCCACTTGGCTCTATTTTTTAAAAATCTTATCTATGTGATATGATACCATTTTAAGGTACAGGTTTTGCCAAAACTTAAGTACACCATGCGAAACCCTATATACAATAGTAGGCAAAAGTCTTCATACCTTTTGAGCTTTTGAACATAGTGTCACTTTACATTTACAAACTTTAGTGTATTATATCTGGATTTTAAGTGATATATACCAGTACACTAAAATTTGAGTCGTATTGTAGGCATTCAATGTGTAGGATAACTAATGTTAACAACAGATTACAAAAGTTCTGTGTTAACTTTGATTTTAGTTGATACCAGTCAAAAAGACATTCTTCTGGAGTTCCAGTCATACCAATGGATGTAAAAAGCTGCAGCATTCTCTGTTATTGCAGTAGATGATGGAAGATTGTAGAACAAATATTAAGTTGTCCTATTTAGTTCCCAAAATGTAAAACTCACAGCTACTAATGAGCCTGTTAAATCCTCTTTATTGTTTATTATTTCTCAGAATCAAGTCATTCCTGTTTTTATTGGTTCAAATAAAGACTTATCAGTTTTCTGGGAGAATTTCAATCACTAGGTACATAAATGCTAAAACACCTATTCTGAATGTTAGCTGTAGGATATTTTTCACTTTACTTTGCTGTAGAATGCCTTGTGTTAAATCCCTTTCAACTAATTACTGAAAAATTGCACCAAAATTAGTACAGAGAATACTCTATGCCCCTCAGTCTTGTTTTCTGTGCTGTGTCTACCTTAAGATGTCTGCCTTGTCCTTTATTTTCTCTAGCTCTGCTCTCTGCTTCACCTGCGCATGGTACTGCAGCATTGTGACCGGCGGTCTCCTGCATCTCCTTCTAGTGCAAATTATAAATATCAGCTACAATGTGACGGAGCGGGAAGCCCGAGTCGCACTGAGGGAGAAAACCGCCCGCAGTGCCTGCTGGGGACTCGTTGTGGACACCGGCGTTTACTCTCGAGGGCTTTGGAGCAACTGGTCTGAGTTCATGTCCATGGGAGACAAACTGAGGCTTTCATCTCCGACAGACCTGGTGTGAGACACAATGTAGGGTTGGTAAAAACAGCTTCTGACCATTGGGTGGCAGCATTGCCACTTCATCCACAGTAGGTTTGCTCTCAGTCTCAAGCAGAGTCAGCATTGCTTAGAGGTGTTTCTGCAGCTCTGGAGTTGCTCTTTGACATTTAGCGATAACTACTTCACGTCTCAATGCTGTGAATTCACCACCATTACAGTGACTGACAACTGGGACCTCATCTATGCAGCCGAATCCACCCACAGCATCTTAGTCACACACACAACTATCACTGCGAATGTCGTTCTTCGGACTTGGACTCTCAGCTACATTCCAGTGCCTCGGTAGACAACTGGAAGAAAGTTAAACTCTCCCAAAGAAATAGGACATATTCAGAAATATTCCTCTGGATTTTCTGTTATAGATCAAGATTCAAAATGTGGAAAATGGGCAATTCTAATGAGACCATAATTAAATACTTTTTTCTACATCCAAAATGCTATTTGTGTTAAAGTGCAGGGACAGCTCAGGGCAATCATAGAAGAAAATTTGTTAGGGTCTGGGGGCAATGTTCATCTTCCAGCACTGTGGTTAAGCTGTCTTAACCACAGTGAAATGGTTTCAGTCAAAGCATAATCATGAGCCAGAAAGGCCCAGTCAAAGTTCAGAACTGCATTCAGTTTGTATAACTGATCATGTATCGTTTTTCTTCTATTTCACAATTGTATAGCAGGTGTTTGTTTATTAAATAAAATCCTAATCCTTTACTTTGAAGTTTGGCAATTTTCTAACATAACCACTTGAAAAACTTTAATCATCTTTGTGAGACTCTGCACCTCATTTATCTTTCTCAAACACTGACGCCACTTGTCTCCATTTTGCCTTGCAAATTGCATCTTAGGTTTTCATATCAGACAAATGAAATGTCTTGGCACAAGGCTAATTTAGGTACTGTGGTAGATGATTACATTTGTATAATTTAAGCTACTTTGTATTACCTTGTTGTCACACTTCCACATGAAAGCACTAGCCAATATATCAAATGGCTAGTGCATTTGATATATTCGATCGAATGCACAACTGTCAGCTTGAGTGGGGAAGTTTTTTTTGTAACTTTCCACTTTTACTATGCTTTAGTTTCTAATAAAATTTGTATTTAAATCATTTCTCTGTTGTACATCTGTGGATTTCGAATGGATTTTATTTATTTTATTAAATGAAAGTGAGAAATGACCGAGCCTTTTCTTTATCACTTGTCACTGCTGGAGTAATGCTTTGATGCTTTTGTCTGGATATGCAGCTTGTCGCTATCAGACGGTTTCTCTCTCAGACATTCCTAATGGACGGGAGCAGAAATCCGGCAGAAGCTCTGCCACTTTCCTGCTCAGCTTCTCCCGTCGCACCTCTCTCTCCCTTTCCCTCCGCAGCGTAGTAGGAAGCTGCCTCCAGGCCTGGAAACACCTCTGCAGGACGTGCCTAAAACACAAACAGATGGAAGGACAGACGAACACGGAGCAAGTGAGCATTAACGAAGTGGATCTGAGGGACCGCTGGCTAGACAACATGTAATTAGTTTTCACATGGTGTTTGGCAGCTAGGCAGCTGTTGGGGCTTCACCTGTAGCCTGTGGTCATTTAGCAGTACCAGACCAGGCAGCTGACGCTTAAAAATATTTCTTGAGGTTGACAATAAAGATATTACATAGAAATGTTTAATAAATTATTACGTAAAAAAGGATAAAAAAATTATTTTGCTTTCAGTTAATATTTTAACACACTATTGGTTCATATTGACTCTATTCAATAATTACCATCAATGTTATTTGTGTAGATTTACCAGAATATCTCAGTAAAATGCATTGATGTTTGTGACAAAACATGATAAGTTCAAGTGGCGTGAATACTTTTGGAAAGTACATATAAAAGGCTGCATCTTTCTCCTCTCAGAGAGCAGCAGCTGCATAAATAATGGATATTAGAACTTTGTTGGATGGTTGTAAGTTAAGAAGGTCATCAAATAGTTTTCGGAGGCCAGAAAGTTGGAAAAATGTTTGAGATTGAGAAGAGCTTTTCTAGACACCTGATCAAATAATTCCAGTTTGTTCAGTACAGAAAAATCCATTAACTCATCTGAAACCATAAAAATATGTTCAGGCTTTTAGAGCTGGAAGTGACCATACGTCTTTACAGCTTGACTCGGTTTTATACGAACTTGTGTGTCTTCCTCAGTGACATTGTATATACCTTTAATACAAATGCCGAGAAATAAAAAAAACTGTCCTGAAGAAGCCTCAACCACTCCTGTTGACAGGCTGCAGAGGAAAAACATTGGTTTCTACCAGGAAAAGTGCCTCCTCTACAATCACACCCGCTCTCTTGTGTTTCACGCTCTGTCAGACAAGTCCACATTTCATTTCAGATGTCTACAGCTTTCTTTGTGAAAAGAGATTCAATGAAAACATTTTATGTTTTCTTGTTTACTAGTCTACCTATAAACACTGGGGGACACCAGGACAAAGAAACGCATTGTCTTCGTGTTCTTGAAGGTTTTGTAAGCCTGCACATTCTAAAAACTGTTTTGTCTATAACCTAATAACAAAAAAAACTAAAAAACCAAAAAGTAATCTTGCTGAGGCAACTAGAAAGCTCTAAAATATCAAACATTTCATAGAATATGTTTTTAAGTCTCTACATTTAGATTGTATGTTAGAGGTCTTAAAATAGTGAATATACTGCAGTTTAAAGGAGAAGTTTTTAGATATTGCTGATAAATTTTGTCCCACGAAAGAAACACAGCAAAAAGTTAGTTTTATAAGGGCTACATCAGAACAAAATGCAGCATCAGATGGAGCAGACCTGTCCCGGTGTTCCTGAGCCAGTTTTCGACGGTCCCACTCTGTCAGCCTCTGCAGGGTCATATGGTCCTGCAGAGCAAGCAGGAACTTTCTCAGAATCCGCTTCCGATAAAAACGCTCAGCTCGCTCTTCCTGAATCATCCGCAGGTCGCACAGCTGAAACAAAGATAAGGATGTTGTGACTGATGAGGTAATAAAAAGCATGTAAATCCCGTTTACCGTTATTCTATCCATTATATATGGAGCAATAGGGTTTACAAACTGATTTGTTTGTAAACAAATCAGTCCTGCAGAGGTGTTTCCAGGCCTGAAGACAGATTGTGGCAACATTTAAACTGGATTTCTCATCACTTCTCTTTTGATGTCTGGTGTGCTCCTTCATAATACTGTTTGTTCACAAATGTTCTCCCCTGAAACCTTCACAAAACAGCTGAATTTATGATTTAATTTGAATTTTTAATTGCTTTTCATCTCGAAACTGTTGCTCTGTCAGGTAAAATCTAAATAAAATACATTTTAGTTGCAAGTTTAAAGACTATACACAGAAACCTTTGCAAGGTAATGCACACTGTGTATAAAAGGGTATACTCACTCTTTTCCAGCAGTTTAAACTCCAACGAAGCAAAAAATGCTTCTGTAGTTGGTCAGCACAGGCCACCCTCTCACACTGGGTCTCTCTTGCATACTGTAGCCATCCCAGAGTGCACTGCTTCAGGAGGAAGAGGTTGTGATGACTCTCAGCCAGCTGGGAACAAATGGGGGGAGATAAATTAGTACTACTCTATAATTTCCGAAACAAAGCAATATAGGACAGATTGTTGTTCCTTTACAATTAATGGTTACCTTTAATCATTGCATTAAAAATATTTACTAATATAAACTATGTGTCGCAGTGGTTGTGTTTCTCATACAGATTGATGTATTCACAGACACGTCTGAGCTTTGCACACAATATTTAAGCACCATAGGAGAGGTTAAGATGTTAGCGCACTGTATGATCGCTAGAGTTAATTACAAAAGTATTCATATCCATAAAGTTTGTCACTTCACAGCAAACCTTAGTGCATTTTGTTAGGATTTTATGTGATACACTAATACTAAGAAGTACATAATCATGAAGTGTTTGCTTTTGCTAAATACTTTTTTGTGCAACCAGAGATCTGAAAAGAAGTCTGTGCTTTTGTATTAAGCCTTGTAAATCAATACCTTTTGAAATTACATTTGACTTCTATTACTGGTGCACGTCTTTTAAGGTGTGCCTTTAACCGTCGATGCACATCTACAAACAAAAACCTGTATGTTCTTTTTCATCCAAAATAACTAAAACTGCTTTTGAAAATAACGACTGCCACAGACTAACAATTGAACTACTGTATAAGGGGAATGAATACAAATACATTCTGCGTTTTCATTTATTATATTGCATAAAACAAAATAAAGCTAAACAACAAAGTAATTTCACTTCTGTGTGGCAATTATGCACACAGAAGTAATTAACCATCACTTAGTGATGGTTAATTACATCAAATCCCAAAACACTAAAGATAGTGACGGCAACGTGACAAAATGTGGATTCTCAGAGTATGGATAGTTTTGAAAGTCACTAGTTTTGCTTCTACTTATATGTTATGAACATACAAGATGACGCAAGAATATTATGTATTTTAACATGTCCACAACAAAATAGGAGTTGTAATATTTAAATAAATGGTTTATGTTATGAGCCATCGTTATGCTTTGTTGTCATTCTGCTGTCATAAATACCACCTGATAAGTATAATCTTCCTCTGAGCCATAATGAAGTGTTTTCTGTGTTTATATGTTTGTGAATTTGAGACAGGCTGGCTTTGAATGTCGCTGCATTACACAAGACGGGGTGTTTACCTCCATGTTTTCACGTCTTAACTGCATGAGGCGTTTCCATGGCGCCAGGCCTCGATGCAACAACAAGGTTTTGCTATGGTGTTGACAGGCCAGTCTCATGAGCTCCTGACGCCTTTTTAATTGTCTTTGTCTTTCTGCTTCTCTCTGGATGGACGCAGAGAAGCAATACTTACATCTTGTGTATAACGTGTACAAACTTGTGTCAGGTGAATAAAACATAAAATACTCCTCACCTCTCTTTCCAGCCTCTTCTCCTCCCTCTTCTTTTCGGCTGCCTTGCGTTTCTCCTCTTGTTCCTCCCTCTGCCTTTGTTCCTCGGCAGCTTTCATCTCAGACTGAAGGTTCAGTCATTAAAATTTGTACAATTAATGCTTGAACATATGGTTACTCTGGAAGGATTGTCAGTCTTACCAACTTTTCTTCTTCTTTCCTTCTCTTGATTTCCTCGATCTCCTGCCTCCGTTCGGCACGCTGTCGAGCTCGGGCTTCCATGGCTCGGGAGAGGGAAAAGAGAGTTTCAAGTTTTTTAAGGCAAAGGAAATGCTTTTCTTTTCTTTTTGTAAAAAAAAAATAATCTGAAAGTAATAGAGGTTCTTAGGAAGGCATCACTTTAAGCAAAAAAATGAAGAAAAGAAGCAATTGTATGAAGGGTATTTCGCAAAGTGGAGATAAACAGTAGTGTGTGCGTGGGTTTGCAAAAAGTTCAGAAAATCAGACAATATTAAATATGCATATAATTGTATGTTTGTGTCTGAGTCTTAGTCACAACACCTGGGTAAAGATGTGGAAAAATCTTTACCAGAGCAAATCTACTATACTAACTGGAGACAGAGAGAACAGGTGTTATAGAAAAACATCAGTTTCTTGTTTTTATCCTTTTTGAGCCAAATGAAGATTTTTTTTGTTTACTTGATACAATCCATTGATTTACTCGTAACTCTTCTTTATTTTTCCAACCTCTGAAAGCAAATAGTGTGAGTATTTTATGAGCTTTTGTGTTTAATCTGACATCAGAAGCAGTAGGATAGACAGTGTGTTAAAAGGAAATCATTGGACAAGAAATAATTACTAATCTGACAAGGTTGCACAGGCTGATGTTTACTTTCTGTAAATCCACCAACTGATCAACTTGAATGTAGATTTTCTTTGGTGAAAGGGAAAATAGTTAATAGTTTCGCCCCCCCAAAAGGGAATTTTCAGAAAACCCTCCTTCATTTTTAAAGTCTGTCTGTTGGTAATAAAATAGTATTGTCCTGTTGCGTGTTTATAAATGGGCACTGGTGATGGAAACAGGCTCTCTTTGTTCTCTGTTTCATTTCAACTGTGTGTGCAGACAGTAGCAGTGCTAGGGATAAGACGCATGAAGACATGAGAAGTTCGGAGGTCAGCTACTGCACAATGGACACCCTGGGGAGGTTAATCCTCTTATGAAGGGACACGGACGGCTGCCAGACAGAAGTGGGAGAAGACCAAGGCAGCTTCAGATGAAGGTCATTTATTTTCCATCAGGGTGTGAATCTATAATCTATAAAAGCAATCTGCTGAATCTGGTCACAAGATGGACTTTTAAATGAGGCAAGATTCATCTTGTTTGGTGTCAGACGTGCTGAAGCTGGTGGAAGAAGAAGTTGCGGTAACAGATTGCAGCATTACGTTAAACATTTTTGGTTCTGCATTTGATGTGCTTAGTTATTTAGACTCATTTTTTTTTCTCTCTCTCTCTCCAATTAAAAACATATGCTGTCAAATTTAAAGACAAGATAGACTCCAACAGCGTAACAGCATGAGATTAAAAATGGTGCCATTAAAGGAGAGTGGGTGTTTTTCCATCAATCTGCGTCTTTTTAAATGTTATCTATTAATAGAGCAAAACTGGGTTTAAGAATGCAGAACGCAGTGACAGCCAAGGTCCAATGATCCTGTGGGGTGTTCCTTTTGACTTTCATCGTGATCAAGGTGCAACTAACATTGAGGTTGAACCATTAAGTCTACCTATATATCATGTAAATATATATATTTAGGTGTTTTTCTATTTTAGGAATCTTTATAAAGAACAGGGGAAATGAAGTTTCCAGGAGCAAAGTGAAAATGCACATTTTCTTTGTTGTTACTGTTTGTTTTGCAACTTTACACATTTAGTAAAACTGAAAAAAAACCCCACATATCATATTTTGAGAACTAAATATATTATTTTGTTACTGTAATTTCAGAAAAAGAGAAAGTAAAATAATGATTGGATCAAGATATTGTACTGCCTGTGTCTCCTTACACTGAAAGCATCTGTGAACATTCTCAGTTGTTAAGCTTTCAGACTGACCTGTGATGATGGGATGGGGGCATGTCTGCTTCCTGACAGGTTTCCTGGAAGGTGCACTCTGACTATCCGGCTCCCCTGTAGCCTTTGGAGCTCTGCAGCTGGGATGATAACAGCCAGAAGAAAGAAAGCCTGTCACAACTTTTGTTTGCGTGCTCACATCATCCTGATAGTTGCTTGACAAATTTCAGACGGCGGAGGGAATGTCCAGCGGCGAGAAGTAATGTCAGACTGGCCATAAATCTGAAACTGCTGACAGTTTTTATCTCACAAAATATACTTTGTTTTTTTTCACATTGAATTCTCCCAAAAAAACAAAACTCAGTTTTATCCGTAAAGGTTTAAAACATTGTATCTATGTTAAAAATTAAAGTTATTTACTCATTTTGAACATCCACATCAATATTTTGTTAAATTTCCTTTGGCAAGTTGCATGGAAAGCACACACTTTTTGAAGTCACATACAAGTCTAGATATCTGACCTCTCTTCTCTTCTCATCATCATCATCATCATGGTATTCATCAAGTGTATCCGTATAGCACATTTCATCAACGAGGCAATTCAAAGTGCTTTACATGATAAAAACATAACACAGTAAATAAACAACAAAATAAACCATCACATTGAAGTGGTAAAATATAGAGAAGTGATGAAAAGTTGCAATCTTGACTATAACTAAAAATGTTCCAGACGTTATTAATCAAAGACAATTATAAACAGGTGGATTACTAGCCTTGACTTAAAGGAACTCAGTATTTCAGCTGATTTATTTAAAGTTTGTTCCAGATTAGTGGAGCATAAAAACTGAATGCTGCTTCTCCATGTTTGGTTATGGTCCCGGGGATGAGAAGACCAGAAGACCTGAGTGGACTGAGAGGTTGGCATAACGGCAACATATCTTTAATTTATTTTGGTGCTAAGTTATTCAACCAACCAAATACTTTTAAAGTCTATTGTCTGAGCTATAGGGAGTCAGTTTAAGGACTTTAGAACTGGGGTAATGTGCTCTATTTTCCTAGAGATATTCCAAGTTAGTTTCCTGGCATGGACCTGGCTTTAAAACACAGTCCACAAACATTTAGGATTGAAGTCCAGGTTAAATGTTAGCCTGCTTCATTATTTCCAAAAGAGGTTTTGATGCGTGTTTGTACTCAATATCCAATTAGAAATTGACACATATTTTCAACCATCTAGTTGTTAATTTTTGAAGTAAAGTTGAAGAATTTGGCAACATTCTTTATTCTGTATTCTCATTATGGACAACTTGCTTAACTTTTGTGTCCTCTGATCTTAAACATTTACTATAGAGGACATCTGGCTTATCTAGAGAACCACAAACTTAAGTCTTTCTTGAAAATGTGGTCTTTATTGATCAACACCTTTTCAGTCCTTGAGCACTGAGAGTTTCTTGATTTCTTCTTGTTGATTTAACGTATCACTAATATATAAGTACAGATATTTACCAATGCCTAAGAAAACTGTTAATTTAAAAGATTAAATGTGGTATATAAGTGGTTTAGAAATCAGTTTTAAAGGGTTTCTATACTGACTACAAGCCAGCAGAAATCTCTTTACTGGTGTTGCTTTGAAAGTGATCTCAGGTCGCTTAAATTATTAATGATGTTCAGTGAGCCAACCTGTGTTCCCCGGGGGCAAAACTGCATCTCTTCGCTTCCTGTAGCGCTGACAGCTGAGTAATCTGCGCAGCCTTTTCCATTTCTAACTCCAACCCTGTAAAGATCTGCTTTTCCTTCAGCCGGGTGATTTGCTCCTGCTGCTCCTTCAGGAGTTTCCTCTGTTGTGTGATGATTTGCTTCTGGACGGCGTGTCTGTTTTCGAACCTGCCAGCTGGTGATGCCGTGCGTTTGTTACCGAGAACCCTGTTTTCTGTCACCCTCTGCCGTGCATTGTGTAGCTCTTCTGCAGTGGGCGCAATGTGGCATCTGGTCACCTGCCAAGGCTGAAGAGGTTGGCCCGCATCACCCACAGAGTTTTTACTCTGATGTCCTGTAGAAGCTTCTAGGACCTCATTCTCTGCTGCATGGCAGCCCTTCTATTGAATATATGATGGACAAATGAAGGTAAGATTAGACATGCAGAAACCATTGGCTAAAAATGGTCTAAGTTCCAGTTCAACATAAAGCACTTACTATATAGGTTTATTTCACAGAAAATGAGACACTTAAGGCATTTATTTATGTTAAATTCAACAATAATGGCTTACTGCCATTACAAATCTACAATATTAGACAGATAAAACAAATGTCTTTGAGCAAAAGACACTCTAAGTTAAGTCTCTGGTTGGGCGTGCTGTGGTGGCGTAGGGGTTTAGCACAACCCACGTATGGAGGCCTTAGTCCTCGACGCGGCCGTCGCAGGTTCGAGCCCCAGCGACATTTTGCTGCATGTCTTTCCCTCTCTCCTTGCCCTCTTTCCTGTCAGCCTACTTTAAAAAAAAATTACGGGCCACTAGAGCCACAAAAACCTTGGAGGAAAAAAAACAAACTCTGGTCTTTGTGGATTAGAAATTATTATTTTATTTATTAGACAGTAATGCTGCACTTTATTCTGTTGCTGCCAATTTGATTCTCTATCCCTAACCCTAACCCTTGAGAGCAGTAAATATTTCAGCTGGAGAGATTTATTTCCTTTCACTGGCTAGAAGTAAAAGCTTCATGTTCTAAATGTGCAGAGAAATGATCCAGAACAATATTGTTACGTTGTTTATTTCCCAGAAGTTTGTATTGAAAACAACACGTTTTCCTGATTTTTTAAGACTTTCAGCATTGCCCATAAGGGATTGACTTATGTTTTAGTCATGTTTGTGATCCTAGGGTCATTTTTTAATAACAATAAATCATAGAGTACTTTTTAGTTGAAAGCATCAACGAAATATATAGTTTTTGAGTCTGCAAAGGAGGTTGCATTCCTCACCTTGGCATCTGTATCCTCTTGACTCGGCGGCTCCTGGGCCAAACATATTGGTAAATTGGCAGGAGTTTCTATGGCTGTGAGTTTGCCTGTAGCTGCAGCATTGATCAAGGCGGCCATCTTAACTTTGGTTTCCTGCTGCCGGGCCAAAAGGTCCCGTTGAAACTTTGCCCTCTGGCTCCAGAGCTGCCACTCATTCAGACATCGCCTTAGCAAACGTCTTTGGTCATTTTCCACAGCCAGCTGGAATTGCCTGAAGGAACGTGAGGGTTTGCTCATATTTTATCTATAAAACTATTAAATAAAGGTACCTACAACTTTAGAAAGTTATCTGCTGTGTTTCTGGTTGCTGTTTGTTTTGTGGACATTACAGCAAAGGGAAGCAAAATGCATATGCACTTTTGTCTTTGTAGACAAGTTTGTTTGTTTTTTTAATTGTGCATCATTTTACTTTGTGTTTAATTTGATTTTGCGCTGAAAATCAAATTAAACACATGAAAAAAATTATTCTAAAAAAATCACAAAAAAGCTCCAGAAGCCAAAATACTTTTGCAAAGAGCTGTATATTGTGCAACTTATCGGTTGCATTAAAAATGAATACAGATCCTTTGACTTGCCTGTTTTCTATTCGCAGTTGCTCCTCTGTTCTCGCCACCTCTCGCCGACAGCGTTCGGCCCACACCACAGCTCGCCACGCTCGCCATGCTCTCAGCTGCGTCCTCCAATCACAGAGGGCCACCGCCTTACCCATATGTAACTTTTGCCTTAACACCACTGAATGCCATCCGGACAGATGCTTGTGCAGACACTACAACAATTGCACAACTGCATTAACATCTGCAGGTGAAATTACAACCTGAAATCCCAGACCGGTCAGTGAACTCATCTAATGCATAGTACGTGCACCAACCTGGAGGTTGCTCATGTTAATCTTTGCCTGAATCTTCTGTTGTTGTTGTAGTTGATTAAACTCCTTTAGCAGCTGCTTTGAGGGAAGTGCAAGGCTTCTGACTGCTCTCTGCACCTGTTTGTCTGTCTCTCTAGAAATCAAATATATAGCAGTGACTCATTTTTACGATAAATTACATCAAGAGTTTGTTGCAGAAACATGAATTTGTCAGGATATTAAATAAAACAGAGATACTCACCACTCTCAGTTACAACAAAATCTGAAATTTTCTATTAAAGGTTTTATTCTATTTCATTTAGAAATGCCCAACGCTGTGCAATTTTAAAACAACATAGCTTTAGGGGCAGCAGCTCTGGAAAGTGATTAGGTTGAGATCAGGTTTTTCACTACAACATTTTAAAACCATAAAACAGCATAAAAAGGTCATGTAAAGATTTTTTTTTCAAATTGGAAAAAAAAATAAGCAGAATTTAATTTCAGGACCCAATTTCAGTTCAAAAATATGAAACTCATTTACATTCACTACATACAGAGTGACATTTATTTCTAATTATTTCTGTTAAGTTTAATTATTAAGCCTTACAGTTAATGAAAACCCTTAATTCAGTTTCATAGATATTTGAATATTACATCAGTTCAATAAGGAAGGATTTTTAATACATGAATGTTATGTTATGGCTAATAAGAATGAATTAAAGTCAGAACATATTATCCAATCAGGTAATGACCTACTTCTGACGAGCTGCATGTTCCAAGGCCTTCTTTTCCTCCATCAGTCGCCTCAGTCTCACCATCTCCTGCTGCACCATCTCCTCCTCTCTACGCTTCAGCCGCTTCTTCCTCTTCTCCTCCTCTTGCTCCTTCTTCTTCGCCTCCTCTCTGACATCCTGCTGAGCTTCCTTCTCTCTCCTCTTCCTCTGTTTCTCAGCCTCCCTTCGTGCCTTGTTCTCTCGCACCTTGAGCAGAAACAAGCAGCAGCTTTGTGGCTACAATCCAACTCAAAGCAAATCTGCAATTCAACTTGAGGAACTGAACCTACAGTGCCATGGAAAAGTACTCATACCACTAGAACCTTTTCACACTTTATGTTACAACAACAATCTTTTATTTGTACTTACACAAAGTAGTGCATATCTGTGAGTTCATATCTGTGTATATATGTGATGCAACTTTAACATGGAGTTAAAGTTGCATGTCTTTTTCAGCAATACACATCTCCAGAATATGTCTTTTCTGCCTATTATTTTTTGCAAAACAGCTCAAGTTCTATCAGATTTGATAGAGAACGACTCTAAACATGAATTTTTAGGTCCTGTCTCAACGTAATTTAGCTTTCTTTCCTTTGACACTTTGTTCTTGTCACTTTCATATAATCGCCATATTTGTGGAGTTCATGACTAAAGTTTGTTCTTTCAACAGGTATTCTGATTTTCCAACTAGGCCTCTTGGCTGTTTCTCTGATTAATGCTCCCTCTCATACATTTTTTCAATTTTCAGATGTTACATTGTTTTATAAGCAAATCCTGCTCTAAACCTCTCCACACTTTTCCCTTGACCTGTCTGCCTTCATGACGCTGCTTGTTAACTAATGTTAATGTAACAAACCACTAAGACCTTCATAGAACAGTTTCAATTATACCAATTTCAAACTACACACATTGCCTTATTACCACAAATATTCTTCTAATATTAAATATTATTTATGCACCACCCTGTGCCAGTATATTAAATAAAATCCCATTAAAAGTCATAGGTGTTTGTGGCTGATGTGACAAAATGTGAAAATGTTCCCTGGATCATTAATACTTTTGCACAGCAGTGAATGCACAGGCACAAACCTGTTGGTGTCGAGCTTCCATGGTGATTGCTGGATTTCTAAACTTCTTCTGCTTTTCTCGATCATCACGAGACAACTCCTCCAGCATTCCACAGTCCAGCAGCTCTTGCTTCATTAAATCTTGGAGGAAGTTCTCAACAGCCAATTGTTCTTCTTCTTCGACCAGACAGTCATAAAGATCTGAAATAAGATTGAGAGATGAACCTCACCTTTTCACAACTTACCCTTTCAAGCTAATTAAATGGATTTCTATCCTTTTGGTGCCAGTTAATAGCTGAATGTGGCGACAATATAACATTTGTATCTTTAGACCTGCTGAATAAGAATTAAAAAAATACCGTCAAACTTTTTGTAATCGATGTAAGTAGGCTGGGCACTAGCTGCAGCAGTAGGTTGTGTGTTTTCAACATGGTCCTTCAATTCATCGTCATCCTCCATGTTCAACTCTTTCCGTAACTTATCACTCAGCCAGTCATCTAGAAGAGCCTGAGCTGCAAGAAAGAGCAGATTGTGAGCCAAGTAAATGACAAACTTTCTGACGCTTGGATTTTTAAAAATTTATGGAATCAGTAATGTTGCTGGTGTAACGAAGATTACAGGTTTTCCTAAATGTAAACTTACTTTAGGATTCAACTGCCACAATGTAAAATGATAAAGCTGGGATAATATGATGTTTTTTTGTTAATACAACTTTCCTAAGTGAGTAGAAATGATCTCCAATAAAAAGATTTTGGAATCCAAAATCTTTTTATAAGCTTCTGTTTAAGCTTATTCATTGGTTTTCATCAATAACTTTAATGCTATTTAAGATATTTAACACCCTTGGCAAATTTTAATAATTAAATGTAACTGATTTTTTAAATATATTTTAGTTTTAGAATTGTTCAAAGTGCTTCAATTTTAAGTAGTATCCCAAGGCTTTCTGTGGCCATGAGCTGAACTGAATTGAATCCAATACAACTGAATAACTTCCTGTTTTCCTGGTCAATCTTAATTTGGAAAATACAAGAAAACATGCAAATCAAGTAAGAAATGTATGTTGAAAAATGAGATTGCTATCCATAAGATACCTATTTGCCTAAACATAAGCATAACCAAAATTTATGGAGAAAAATGGAAGGAGAAATTTGTGAGAATTACTCTCAAGTTACAGTCTGGCTTTATTTAAACACATTAATCTAAAGATTTGCAATTGCAAAGCTTTTGTGTTTATTCTACATTATAAATAAAAATCATAATAATATAGAATGGTGGAGTAAAAGAGATCATCTGTCAGCATCCACATTACTTAATGATTACACCTGATTGAAAACAAAGAAACATTTTACGTTAGTAGCCTAATAGTAGAAGGTAGCTTTTTTCTGTGAGCTGACCTACCTTCACTATAAGTGTCATCATGATCCCTCAACTGTTCAAAGCTTTCCAAAGGTACAGCCACTCTATTTATTGCTGATTGAGGTTTCCTATGGGAGAAGACTTCAGACACGGCTAACTCAGAGGCCATCTCCACTCGCTGAGGACAGAGACAAGGGCAATAAGACACATTAATGTAGCTAAAAATAAAGAAAGTCTAAAACATCATTAAGAGCAAATTGCTTTACATTACCAGCTCAATGTAAGAGATAGTAAAGTCTCACCTTTCTCCACTCGTCAATGTCATCACTCTTCACAAGTTTCTGTTATTAAAGGACATAAATATATACCTTTGGGTAAAATCAGAACTGAAAGATGCACGTCACATTGTCACTTTTGCCCTTCTGAAAATCCCCTCAGAGGGACCTTGAGCTGCTGGTGCAATGTGCAAATTGTGGGCTGAGGCGAGGGCCTGATGTCTGCGGATTATTTCACAGGAAAGCTCAGCTGTTGCCTTAAATCCGCAGATTACCCCGAGAATCATTTCCCAGACTTCAAAAGGTGAGCGGTTTACCGGTAGCAATTCAACTATCTCAGTCTCCGCCTGCAAGGTTGTACAGCTGCAAGTGTGTGAATATCTGACAACAGACTTGGATGATATTTACCATTGACTTAGAAGAAGCCACATCTATGCATACACTCTGGCTATATGTGTGTACCCTTCATGTATCATTTATCTTCATATAAAATAGCTTGCATACCCCTACAACCTTTTCATATTTGGTCAGATTACAACTACAAAACCATTCCATTGTAGTTTCTGCAGTTTGTTTAGTGTCATTGTCCTGCTGGAAATGGAAACTCTTCCACAATCCAAAGTCCTTAAAAACATCTTACTGGTTTCCAATCAGGGTTGCCTCATATTTTGCTCCATCCATCTTCCAGTTAACACCCACCAGCTTTCTCTCTACTAAACGAAAGCATCCCCATACTATGAATATTCAACTGCCATGTTTTTCCAATAGAGATGTAGTTTTCAGGGTGATGTTTTGGGTTGCATTCATCTGGACCTTATTAGCCATGGTTTTTATTTAGGGTTAACCTTGTGAAGTAAGGGCTTAAGACAAACACACACATTCCAGATTTCAAACAAGGTAAAACATTTTGTTGCCACCTTGTGTTACTGTGTTGATGCCACACAAAAATCCAATTAAATGCAAAGGAGAATTTTCAAAAAATGTTAGAAAGTATAAAAGGTAATATTTTTGTAACTTTATTCTTGATGTAAAGGTTCTGAAATTAAGAACACACATTTATTTTACTTGGTCAGGTGATATTAAAAAAATATTAAGTAACTACTTTTGATTTATTTTTGTTAAGAATAATTTCTATATTTATCTTGGAGATGTGTACTCTCTCTTTAAGTGTAAGTCAAGCTTACCTTTTTGGGAGACCCGAGTGTTTTCCACCTGAACAGGTGATAATTGAACCCTGATGATGCCATCTCAACTGTTTATGCATCTGCATAAAATTACGATATAATCCTAAATTCCACTATAGACTTGTCTATTATTTCCACCGTGTACGATACCAAATTTGGGTAAGCCAAAACTTAGTAGAAAAGTTACCACAGAGCAAAACACGGACGCCGTAAACGTGTCAACATAACTAATGCTAACTTAGACGGCAAAGGATTCTGGGTAATGTAGTGAGTCTACTTATCATTTTTGCTGAATCTCGGGACCACAAATACGTTCGAAACTACGAGTCCCAGTAAGCTTTCGAGGCGTTGAGAAGTTCCCATGACAACGATGTTCTCCTCTGAAAACGGAAATAAAATAAAGGATTTTTAAATGTGTTGCGTGTGGTTAGAGGAATTAATTAGTACGAATAAATAGGTTTAACAGAGGGTCTGTATAGATGTTTTTAATTATCTAAGATAAAAGTACATTCTGAACAGATCACCAGTCTGTCACAAGATGGAAGCCATAGTATTTGCTTTCTGCAGGGAGCACAAATGATCACCACAAATAGACTTTGAGCAGTCATTAAATAAAATCAATATAGAAAACCAAAACTACTGCAAACTTGCAGGATGCTATCTCTGCTATCTGCTAAACTCTTTAACGAGAGTTTGGTAAAATGTATATTTAACATCTAAAACATTGACTTTAAAGAACCTCTCGTGCACCCCTGACATTATTTGCAAAACTGATTAGATTAACTAAATAATGTTTAGTTTTTATAAGTAAAACTATTTTTATTTAGTTTTTTTGGAATATTTTAATATAGAAAAATTGAAATAAGTTATAGTACTTTTTTTGCACATTGTGTTAAACTTTTGCCTTTTATTGGTAATAAAGAGAATACACATAATTGGGTACAAAACGGAATATTTTTTTTACGACTACCTCAAAGCAAAGTGCTTCTTTTACTCAGAAAATCCAATTTCCAAGAAGAACATGCCACTCACAATATGGCGGACGTACTGACGTATAATTTCTTCTGACGTTATATTTCCCCGACTTGTAGTTCCCACGAGTTTTTAGCGGTAAGCCGAAAGTATGTCTATAAATTAAGCAAATAATATTACTTTGAGCATAACTATTTGTGCATGTTGTCTATTATAACGCGTTATTCCGCTGAATTAAACATATTAAGTATCTAAAAGGGTTTATCGCGTCGTAACTTTTGTGTGATAAAGCTAACTAGCTGCGTGGCTAAACCCCATGTTTTGGCTGTGGTAGCAAAGTGGTTCCACTTTGACTAGTGTTGCTCCGTGAAATATTTTTACATGCTTTTTTTCAGGACTTGCTAGTGATGGCTGGCAGCAGGATGAAGTTGGAGTTGTCCAAAGTGGTTCAGGGAAGATGTCGTTTGGGTCAACTGAAGGAGATAGGAAGGATGGGGCAGCACTGTCTGGACATTCCAGGATGTCTTCTGTACACGCACCTTGGCACCGTTCCCCACCTCACCCAGGACACCCTGCACACCCTTAGCAGCCTCCCCACTGTCACTCAGGTTACTCTATCCAACATGTAAGCTGGAACAAACACTCACTCTCCATTTCACATCCTGATTGCCTCCTTAAAGCTGATCATCATCTCTCTCCAGAGCAGAGCACCAAGAAGTGCTGGAGGAGTTTAAAGGCGGATTTAAGAAGTTTGCAGGTACAAATCACATTTAATTTTGTTTTAATTACTGCCTTTACTAATGGTTATACCATTGGAGGTAATCAGGAAATTAAACTGGGTTTTATTGAAAAAACCCAAACAATACCTATCTTAGAAGAGGGCCAAGAGACTGAATTTATGAGACTGAATTTATTTTATTTAGCTTTACATGTATATTTTTTCACTTTTGAGTTTCTTTATTTCTGCTTTTAATCATTTTATTTTTGTTTTAATTCTAATGTTTTATTATTTGATTTGATAATCCTTTATGTTCAGTAGTTGGTTCACTGCATGCTGCTTTTTAAAGTGTTTTATAAATACTTTGCTAAGTATTTACAAAATGCTTTTGTGAATTCAATTCAATTGAATTCAGTTTCTCAGTTGTGCAAAGCATCTTTTAGAAAAGTGTGTGTGCTTGCTCTATCCTTTCCCATGTTTCCATAGCTTTGGCAAAGCAACAGTTTGACATATGTTGACAAAAAACAGTAGCAACAGGACATTTTGGTAGATGTTCAGGGAATAACCTGGAGACTTTCCACACGTCGGAAGGTATATGCTTTACCCAAAGCACACGTGTGATTGGTGAGAACACTTTCTACATCTGGCTTCATGTGATTAATGTGCGATATAAAATGTAGTGTGAATTAATTATCCTCATCTGATTCTTGAGATAGGCACCAGCCCCTCAAAACCCTTCAAGGCATAAGCAGCGGCAATACAATTTATATGTTCTTGTTTAATGCATTTGTCTTGTGGGAAAAACAACTTTGTTCTGATGTAGAAGGATTGAAGCAAATGTTCAACTTTATTGAGGCTGTCAAATAACCTTCTACATAAGTCCTTTTCTACCTTGTTAGACCTAATGTAATCAACAATTTCCTCTGTCCTTATGTACCCTTTCCCATTGTGTCCATTTGCCCAACCTGTCTCTCTTTCTTAAACCTCCCTTGAGTGTTTGTCCTTCCTGCCTTCCTTTTTCATTCCTTTCATTCCTCCTTGTGCTCCCTGTTCCAGCCTTACTGTCATTCACCTCTTTCTTTCCTTCCACATGCTGTCATTTATGTTGCATGCGTCTTTCCTCCCATTTGTTGTCTCTAACAACCTTCCATACCTTCTCCATGTTTTTTTCTTTCTGTCATCCATCTTTCTTTGCTTGTCATTATTTCGTTCCTTTATTTTGTTGTTCCTTCCTTTCTTTCCTTTGCTTGTCATTTCTTCATTACTTCCTTGTGTCCTACGTCAATTCTTTCTGTTCTGCCTTCCAACTTCTTACCCTTCCTTCCTTGTACTATAAAAAACCCAAAGCACAAGTGTGGTTGGGTTTTTTATAGACGAAACCTCATTAATAAAAATCTCATATCTGATGCCTCTAATAAATTATCTGAGTGGAATATTTACAATCTAATTAACTCTTCTAAGCTTGACTAAAAGTAGTTAATTTCTCATTAATACTTTGCCTTAAATCTGCTGGAAGTGTGACCCTATTTGACGCTGCGGCTCCTCTGTCGCCATGGCGCTGAGCTCTATCCACACCCTGGCATCCACATTTAAAATTAGAAATGTAATCGCTGCTTCGTTTAATATAAACTGTCAGGGATTACTTCAGTGTTGTCTCTAAAGCTGCAGAAAGGAAGAGTAGTGATTTAATTACTAGAAATAATAATTAGAGCCCTTTTGTTTTCTCACCTTCTGATCTTCTGCTGCAGCTGGCTGCGCTGATAACTGTACAAGTCGTCACATTAACATGCGCTAATGGAGCACTTCGCTTCGCCAGCTTGCTCTAGGCTCAGCTGCCGCAGGCTGTGGGATTTGAAGTTTGTTCTCATTGAGTGACTTCTGGCTTCTGCTGTTTTTTTAGGTCTCCATGATACTGTGTTGTACTGCTCACTCCACGACTCTGCAGCCCACAGCCCGACAGGCCACACCACCAACAAGGTGAACTACGTCTCCTGGAAGAGGTTGTATCTCACTGAGGTGCCAAATAGAAGCATATTCGGGCTTTGAATGTAATTATCCACCATTAGACGGTGTCAGTTTGGGGCAGCGGTGGGCGGATAGAGCTGACAGTGGCGAAGTACATGGCCCTTCAGAGGACAGTGCAGCCAGACTGGTACCAGACCATGGCAGATGGGGAGACCTGGCAGACCGGCATCTCGCGGAAAAGGGTTCGAAAGTCGGTGGACCGATCTCTAGCTCATTTGGACGAGTGCCTGCTGGTGCATCAGAAATCACAGGTACAGACACATTCAGTTGACACTATCTTTTAGAGTCAGTCGAGCGCAAAGTTAAAAAACGTCAGACATGGATTGATTGCTCGGTAGCTGTCGCTGGCATCGCCTTGCAGCTGAGCTTCCGTTGGAAAAACAGGCAAGATTAGGGTGAACACATTGTCAGCAGATGTGCGAGCCTGCAGCACTAAGAGCGACTGATCAGATTCTACTATTTCCTCCTAATAAATGCCACCCCATTCTCTCAGATCTCCATGTTTACCAAAGCTTTTCCTTTTGTCTGTTTTAATGTAATTTTTCCAAGTTTTTCCACCGTCTTTATCTTATTTTTTTTGCCTGACTGCCAAGCAAATGTTCCTTGACACAATAAAGTGAGAAATCATGTTGAGCAAAGAGAACTGAGTTACTACAGGTAATTTTTTTTTATCTTGCATATACACAGTGAGCTGTGAGATTGCTGCCAAATCCCCAAACCCCCCAGTGTGTCTGTCTTCCTCGTGATGTGCAATTGCTTGTTGAGTAATCAAAATCCAAATGGAGTCTGGCAGAGGAAATGGTCTTTATTTATTTATTTTTCCCCCTTAAGTAGAAGAAGAAAAAAACATTTTACCTTCAAGTTTTTCATGCATCATGCTTATTGATTAAAAAACAGTGAGTGTTTTTCCTCTTATTTTTTTCTTTCTCTTCCTCTATTGCTCTGAATCTTGTAGCAGTTTCAGGGTGCGATCACAAGTGTGTCTTTCTGCTGTCAGGAATTGGATGGAGTCAGTGTGTTTGGGGTGGTGGAGGGAGGAGACATCTTGGAAGAGAGGCTGCGCTCGGCCAGGGAGACGGCCAAAAGGCCCGTAGCGGGATTCTGCCTGGACGGCTTCCAGAACGCTGCCATGGATCAGGCCCTGAGGAGCCAGCTCATCACTGCTGTCACTAAGGAGCTGCCTGAGGACAAACCCAGGTGAAACTCTGATACCAGGTTCTTATTTCCCCAGGAAATCTAACAAGTTTTTAGGGTTTAAGTAAAAATAATTTATTGAAAACTGTAAAACTCACGTAAGAAAAAAGAAAGCAACATAAAAGCATACCCTGAAAAGTGCTGGGGATCATTTTGTGTTGCCAGTAACAACAAAGTAACACAATTCCTACAGTGCCTTAAAGTATTTATGCCCCATGAATTTGAACAAGAAATCTCAATGTGGTCTTATTGATATTTTATTTGGCAGTCTGACAGAAAGTTAAAGAAAAATAAGTGATTTTCAAAATGTTCACAAATGAAAAGATGCAGAGAGTTTTTTGTAGTTAAGTTTAAATTTAAGTTTGGACTTTTAGATGAGGGATTGAAAAGGTCTGAGTTAGGCACAGCCCCTTGCAACCAGAGAAAGTCTTGACATGTATTATTTGTTTCAGTGTACTATGTATTTATGT
Source organism: Brachyrhaphis roseni (assembly GCA_903066815.1). Taxonomy (NCBI): domain Eukaryota; kingdom Metazoa; phylum Chordata; class Actinopteri; order Cyprinodontiformes; family Poeciliidae; genus Brachyrhaphis; species Brachyrhaphis roseni. The sequence continues at coordinate 36,927 of CAEFZY010013940.1, forward strand.
GTTTTTGTTTATTGCCTTTGTTTTATTCTTGAAAAAAAGGTTTAATCAAACATAAAAGGATGGTTAAAAATGTTTAGTTAAATAAAAGCTACAATTTAAGATAACCTCTTAAACGGATTAGTCCTTTTATTATGTTCTTGGCATATTGTTTTATAACTAATTCAGATTTAAATATTATGTCATTCTTCCTGAGCTGTCTGCTGTCACTGTTAGTTGGCCATCATTATAAAGTTATTTAATTATATTTTCTGACAAATCTTTGACGCCATCACAGAACAGATGGTTTATTACTGAGGTTAAAGCAATCATAGTTAGTTTATTTACAAAGTCATTTGGTTTTCATCAGATTTAATTTAAGGGAATTAAAAATGGCTGCATTACAAAGCACACCACATTTTTCAGATGTTCTATTTTCTATATTGAAAATAACATATAAATAATGTATAAATAATTTTACTTCCACCCCACAAAGATCTGCTGCTGTGTGTGGGCCTGTCACACAACATCCAAATAAAAATCATTTAGATTTGGGGATTTGATCTGGCAAAACATGAAAAGTTTCTTACTTTACCAGATTACAAATCAATTAATACTTATGTCATTCAAACTCTCATTTAAAGTTTTGATAATGACTCTTACATCAAATATCTTTTTTTCATGAAGTTTATTATTTCTGATGATTTTGTTTAAACTAATAAAGTTTTTCACAATGTGCCTCCCTCTTGGCTGATCTCGCCCGGTCAGTAAATCTTCTGCTTTGTATGTTTGGTTTTTTTTAAAATTCTCATATGCATCTAAATGTGTTCTGGAACACATTCAAGTTGTTTCAGAGATGAAACAACCTGAAATAAGCAAAAAACAAAACGTTTTTTACATTTTTATAGACAACTAAATTTCAACATCATTGAAACGACTAAACAAGACTGAACAATCGTCCGAGAAAGTGGGGGTCATAGGTTCACTTCTCACCAGGGATCTCCTGCAGATTCAACCTATTTAATAGCCTCCTTTTCTCATAACAACGGGCCCAGCCTGTTTCAAAAGCTTGTCACAATAAGCACAGCTGCGCTTTTCACGATTTATCTCCACATTCTCCATTATCTCTTACTTTCTTTGTCTCTCTTTCCATTACCATCACTTCAAATGCGATTTAGCATACTCGCTAGGTAGTGTCCAAATGTTCTCCAGTAGAACCTTTGTGGAATCTTAATTTCCATCCTCATTATGGAAGACAAAATCTGTGACGGCACCCTTCACAATAAGTGGCAACCCTGTTGGATTGGCACAATAGCTTGCATTTTCATTGTTTTGCAGTTTCAAATTTTGCACTGGAAAAAATGTCACTTTTCTAATAAAAAGATTTTGAAATTTACTTTACTGCATACTGTTTCTTACATTATGCATAGTGGCAAAAATGAATATAGATCCTTGTTATAGTTGTATGCACATATCCAGTTATATTTTTCTTCCCCATTTTGAAGAGAGCATAAAGTTGTTATAAAGGTGCAAAACTTGAAAAAGTTAAATTACAAAGTTTTACACCATTTTAAGGTTGTATTTTCCTAGATTCCCTCAGAGTGAGATTATGCTGCTGGAATGAAAGGTACATTTATTCTGAGGCTTTTTACACATCCTTACCTAGGCAGGGGTGCCAGTCTGGCATGGTTGAAAATGTAACCAGGGAGGAGATAACGACGGCACAGGTCTTCTTTTTCTCTAAGGTGGAGCAGCGATGCATTTTTCCAGCTCAAATTTGAACTTCTTCACTGTGTAGGATATTTTCAAACCTGGAGGCTTTAAAAAGTGGCAGCATTTGGCTTTAATTATGAATTGCTAAGGGATTCTGACTCTCAAATGTATATTCTCAAGCACAGAAAAGTTTTTTTTTGTACATATTCCGCTCTTAAAAGTACCAAATTTGCATCGCCTTAAGCATTCATCCTGGGCGTAGATGCTAGAAGTTGTCTGAGTTTGACCCGGCTGCTGCAAAAGGCCCAGAATATTGGCTGATGCAGCCAGAGGGAACGTGCTGTTAGTTTGTTGATGGACTGTCATCGCGCCTCTCTCTCTGTAGCCTTTGCTTTGGTCAAACCTCCTTTAATCCTTCACTCCGCAAGGTCACAGAGCTGCGCTGACAGATGCAAATGTGCAACCATAAATCAGCCATGACTCAGCAAACCACAGCTACCAGATGGATGTTGTGATAAAAAAGAAACTTTGACATGATGATCATTTTACCAGCTGCCTTTTGTTCAAAAACCAGATTCTTTTGAAGATATTCAAATAGACCTCTGTGCCTTTTAACGACACGAGGACAAAACTTTGTTTGGAAATAGTTGTGTTCTGGACTGAATTAGCGTGTTGGAAACTTCTTTGCCTCTGAAGAAGTCGGTTTCACATGAGCTGGAGGAGGAGTTGTGCTTGCTGCTAGAGGCCCTGAGCACTGCAGTGGAGCTGCGAGCAACAATAATCTGTTACCAGGGGCTCCCTGAGAGCTTTGCTTCATTGGCTCATCTTGAACACCATGGGGCATCCCCCCTGCTGGTTCTTCATGCTGGAGGCAGGTGCAGCTTCCAGCCAGAAAGTGGAGTGGAGTCATTATCGGATGCTAAATTGGGCTTGACCTTGATGCCTGCAGGCAGAGAGTGAGAAGCAGCTAGTTTTATGGAAAGCTCAAAACACACAAGATGTGGTGAAAGGAATCCTGCAGATGTTTGTGCACGTCACCTGTCTTGTTTCTCAGACATGTTGCATTAATGTTTAATACTTGCTGCTGTTTTTGTGTCTCCGTGTTTGTCGCCTCTGTGTTTGCATGTGACTCAGATTGCTGCAGGGCCTGGGGCGACCTGATGAGGTGCTGGCGTGCGTCGAAGCAGGCGTAGACCTTTTCGAGGGCTTCTTCCCTTTCCAGGCGACGGAACGGGGCTGCGCTCTCTGCTTCCGCATCGACATCACACCGGACCCGGAGAGCCAAGGTAGAGCCCGCCTCACAGGTGTGGTGAAAATCTGTCAAACTTTAACTCTGTGATGGCTCAAAGTCTTACCTCTTCATTTTGATGCCTTCTTCTATTTATTATGCTTGATTAATTCCTATTCATAAAAAAGAAACTTTTGACATGTTTATTCACTTCAGTAATGCACCATGAGCATCTTTGTCAGTGGAGATCAAGAAACATATGTATTGTGTTTGGAAAAGATCTTTTCCATATTTTGTCACCTTGACAAACTTAAGTGTAGTTTATTGAATTTTATGTTGTAAACCAACACTAAGTAGCATATTATCTTAAAGTAGAAGGATGTTTTTACAACTTTTTACAAATAAAAATAAGAGTGCTTTATGTGTATTAGGTCAGCCCATGTGGTCTGTACTTTTTTTAGCTGGAAAGCCCTACTAGCTAAAGATCTAGAGTCTGAAATATTCATCCTTTCACTGGTGAAAATTGGTTTTAAGCCACATAAGTATCAATGAGGAGCTTCTGTGAATGATAATTTAAAAGTTATAATTTTAACATGGACTTTAAGTAGACCATTTTAACACATTAATATGTGTCAAACTAAACCCTTATTGTAGCTCTGGTTGTATGTTTGGGATTATTGTCCTGCTGGAAGGTAAACCTTCACTCCAGCCTTCAACAGTTTCATTTTTACAAAGTCATTTTTTTCGAAATTAGGTGGAGGACAAAAGATACCTGTCTGCTGTGTTCCTTCGTTTTGCAATGCGTCTCTTAGGCCTTGCTGAACACAGCTGAACTCTACTTACCTCTGCAATTAGTTGCGTTGGATTTTTATTAGGAACTGAAAACAAACGGACTATATACATTTTTATGAGTAAAAGTTGTCAAATTATTTTTTCCTTCATAATAATAATTCAAAATATTTTATTAGTCTATCACAAAAAATGCCAATAAAATACATCAAAGCTTTTTGTGTGACAAAATGCAAAAGAATGCACACTTTTGAGTGGCAGTGTATCATTTTCATTTAATTTCCATCAATCTCTGTTGTAAATGTCTTGTTTCATCCCCTGAAGGACCCAGATTTCCCATACAGCTGCTGTCTTGTACTCATTAAGCAGGGCACTGTAAATGCCACTCACTTTAAGACGTTTTCAAACACTACCGCATTTATAGTTGGGGTTTTTTTAAATTTTCTTAGTTCTTCTTTTCTATATGCTAATGATCTTTTCAGGTAAGAACACCTTGCCCAAAGCAAAAATGGTGACACTTTTTAATGAAACTAGGATTGGGAAAGTGAGACTCCTGAAAAGATGCAAAATGCTGGCATTTGATGTTAGCGGCTTGTAATAATATGTGCCTGGAGCAAACTGAGATCATTGAAAAGTTTGAAGTTTTCCCATTTCTCTGATTACAATGACTCTTTAATGGAATTTGGATGTCATGGGAAATTTAATTCCTCCTGCATAAAAATGGTTTATTTAGCTTTAATTTAATTCATTTAAATCATTCATGCAAATGGAGAGTCGAGATGAGATTGCAGTAAGAAAATATGCTAATATACAAGGAAATATTGGTGATGTTAGCACATTTAAAAGCACGGTAATCAGCTTTGATGTTTTTAATTGCACAAAGTTGCACTGAGCTGATAAAACTAAACTCATGATTGATTCATGAACGTAGCAGAATTTCTTTAATTTCTATAGGAGGAGCATCTGGAGTTTTTAAAAAAAAAAAAAAAGCATAGGGTTAACTCTCTTGGTTCTTACGGAAACGCAAAGAAACATTCTTCTCACGCCTCTGAGCAGGGAATTACACCACGTTCAATTAGACCTAAGTGGTTTAGTTTAAAGGCCCTGCAGAGGGTTGTCGGCACACAAACAGCCCCTCATTTAGTCTCAGTCTGGTGAACAGCACAGCCTCGTCCGACAGACGTTTTTCTCCTGATGAATAGGAAATAAGTGGATTTAGTGATCAGATTCACATAATGGCTCTAAAATTATGCATGCATGGCAGTGTGTGGAAATCAGTGTTAGATTAGTTAACTCGGTGAATAACGTGGAAATAGAAAAAAAAAAAAAAAATCAATAATATATCTCCTGAACAGCTTCAAGCGAGGTAACAATTAGGCGCGACCCTGTCACAGTGATTGTTGTCCTTGTTGAGGAAGTGAAGAAGTGGAATAGAAGGAGCTGTGTTTGAAGAGCTGCATTGAACTGGTCTGACTCTCGACTTTGTGGTTAATTAAAAAGTTGCGTTAAACTCCCCTGACAGAGTTTGGCGTGCAGTGTCAAAAAGAGAGTAATCGATTCTGTGCAGGGTGCATAATAGAGTTCAGTTAAGGTGAGAGCAGTAATAGTGTCGAATCCAAGGAGAAACTGTGACTCCCCTCTTTCAGCCAATTATGATACCCCATGGGAAGGGGTGAAAACACCCTCACCCTCCTGCTAGGATCCTCCTGACACGTCCAATTTTTTACTCGTTTACCCCTTGCTTCCTTTTCGACCCTCTTCTAGTTTTCATGGGGTATTTTCAATTTTCTGAACTTCCTCTTTTATTGTCTAGTCCTTTTTTCTTTCTTGCACTCAAACTTAAAATTTTTGTTAAAGGTTCCTACAACATTGACCATTTTCAAGTGGTTCTATTGAATCTTCTGTTCTCTTGCCTGCCTGTCAGTCAGTGGCTACAGCTACTTGTCTTTTATTGATAAAAACAAAAATTAAACCAAATATCCAGTCAGATATGTTGTGTCCACTTTTTATTAGTTAGTCTTTGTTGAATGAACTAACTGTAATTTTTATCGTTGCAACTTGTTCTAAGCATTGGTTGCAAAAGCAGAAAGGGGCTGAACATCACGGATCATTTTCCAGCTTTACGACTTTACTATTAATGTTTTGCGTCTTCATCCGAGATCTTGTGATGCTGATACCGAAACATAATAAAGCTGGAAAATGATTAGTGAGCTCCTTCATCTGTACTGCACCTGCTTGTTTGTTGGAAGATGCACAGAGTTCCTTGATTTTATTGGTCTAAATGTTTTCATTGATCAAAAGTCAAGAGAAAAAGTTAAAAACTAACATATTTGTATAGGACTAAGTAGGAAAGCAGCAGTCAGGTGAAGCCGATTCAGATGAATCCCATGAAAGCCACTTAGGGAAACATTTGTTGCTGTGTATCAATCTCTGAAGGATTATAAGGCCAGGTCCAGACATCCTGTCCTTGTTCTGCAGCAAGAATGAATATTCAAAAGAGGAAGGCATTTAAGACTTTTTCCAAACATCCCAGCAGTGGCTGTCCCTGCAGATTCATCCAAAGGTCAGATCATGCAGTGCTCAGAGAAATTGTTAAAAAAAACTAGAGCTGTATTAGAGCTACAGTGGCTCTCAAAAGTTTACAAAGCCCTGTTAAAATGCCAGATTTGTTTTAATTCAAAAATGTATAATTTATCGTGAACCTAAAAAAACAAATATTTGAGAAGGAAGAAGATGGAAAATCTGCTACAACCTGATTACATAAGTGTGCAAAACCTCACACTTCAAGTGTTCAAGCACGCACTTATTCAGTTTCAGTATCCAGTTCCAAAATTTGTTTTATTTGAAAATGCTTTAGTGTATTTTACAGGCAACATAATGAACAACATAAAATATAGGATCATTAATCCATTAATCTCAAACTTTTACAATAAATTTTTGGGAAAAATAAAATTGGGTCAGCTGTCTGCTGGACATCTGCAAGCTTTGACACTAACAACCAGAAGACTTGACATGACATCACTGCGCTTAAAACAGCAACTTTGTTTTATTTTCTGCAGAAAGTATCACATTTCACCCTTGATGGGATGATACAAATATAAATCTAATTGAACAAGAAGTTGGTTGTCATTAAAGGTATGCTAAATACAAAGTATTCAAATTTGTTAGAGAAAGTGCAGCTCTTATCTCAAAGAGATAAGAGCTGCACTGTAAAAATCTTTACTTCATATTATGTTTCATTGCCAGTTTAATTGTAGAGGATGAATGGAAAGATGATTCTGTAGCTCAACTCTCAGATTTCTGCAAAAAAAGCAAAAAAACAAACAAAAAAGAAGTCGTCTTTATTTGTTTCCAAGCCTTCAGACTCATCATGTCCCCCTGTTGGTTTCTGTATCTGCTGCTGTTCTCCATATTTGTAATGCATGACTTATCCTCAGCACAGGCGACATCTCCCTGCTTTGCATTTTGCTATCGTTGCTTGAGTTTTGTTCTGTCCCACTTTATTCTTATGGTTATTACCTCCCCAGCTTTATTTTACAGACAGACCCAATTATATATATATTTTTTTTCCAACAGTTCTTCGCTAACCTTTCTTGCTTATTTCACGTTCAACTTGAATCAATTTTGCACTTGTATTGACTGTAGATTTCAGTTTGTAATCCTGTGCTTAACTTTGGACCGTTTCCTCATCCTTCCTTTGTCTCACCATCCCTCGTTCTCCTCTTCAGTTCGTCTCACTCTTCTTCTTTCTTGTTCACTTAGTTGGCGTAAACCCAAAGGGAGAAGCTATCTGCATAAAGCAAAGTTTAGTATTCACAACATAACCAGTTAGCATTTCTAATATGGAGAGGGAAGAAACTAAAAGGCTCAGCATGGCCTCACTGTAGGTCAGAGCATAATTGGCATTTATTTAGGCTGGTGGTTGTGTGCATAGGGAATTATTTTCTGCCACAGGGTAAGATTATAGCTTGAATGGCTTCTGTTGGAATTAATAAGGTGCATGTGTGTTTTGGCAGTGGCTGATGAAGAGCAGCACACAGCGGGGGAGACGCAGTCGAACGGAGATCTTAATTGTGATGATCAAACACACATGACACGCTTTGAGATGGATCTCAAAGACAAAAGGTTTGTAGAGGGATTTGTGAGAACCCCACAGGGTTTCACAGACTCTCCGCTTTGATGTGTTTGATCTACATTTACGCTCACTGCTTGTAAATTTGACTCAGCTCGAGCTTTCGATGAACTTCTGTCCAGGTACCAGGACGACTCCAGGCCCCTGGTGGCAGGGTGTGGCTGCTACTGCTGCAGGAACCACCAGAGGGCGTACGTGCACCACCTGCTGGTGACCAATGAGCTGCTGGCTGGAGTTCTCCTGATGATTCACAACACAAGCCACTACCAGAGCTTCTTCAGGGCAGTCAGAGAAGCTTTGGCCAGTGACAATATGGACCTCTTGAGGAGGCGTGTGCTTGGGACAGTAAAGGAGGAAAGCGGATAACTGAGAGGGACGGGGAGGGGACAAGGCAGAAAATGTTTCTCTAAACTGGCACAATGCAGGTTACAGTAATGCTGCACAGACCTTCAGATGACTTATGTTTACTAAACCCAGATCTCTGAAAAATAAAGAAGAAAAGGAGGAGATAAATATTGAGAATTCTGTTTGTGTGTTCGGTTCATCTCAAGTTCGCAGTGGAGGTTTATATCTCAAACTGTTGGTAATGACTAAAATAACAAAACAAGAATGCATGACCAAATATTTTGGGTATTTAGCAATTAAGATCATTCAGAGGCGTTCTGAGTTTGGTGATTTCCACTACCTACAGGAGCAGTGCGATGATGAAGGTCGCTTTCAGCCCAGCTTTCATCTTCCAAAAGCCCAGTTTGACAACCTGCTGACCGTATCGGTGCCTGCATCTCCTGACAATACTCCAACTACAGGCCACATAGTAAAGTCTCTCTGACTTGTTGAAACTCCACCGGACATGCGCCAAACGCTTGAAATCCGAAAATGCGCAGTGTCAGATGTACAAAACGCATTTGGTCTGTTTGCAGCATTAAAAATCGAGCCGCTGTTGATGAAAGAAGGAAGTTACTGTGGCCCATGATATTTCAACGATATTTCATTGCCACCCCCACTGGCAATCATGCGACAGGATGACGGTTCCTTTAACACACGCGACAATCTAGAGATTTTGCCTGTTAGAGTTAGAGCTGAATAATTGGGTCAGGAGGATGTTGTTGGGAATCCTTGCATTGGTCTAACTACTGGGAGATAAGACGTCAAATGGACTCACTTACATAGCAGCACATATTAGAAGAAGAAATCAGGGTAATATATCACTCTGTATAAACAGTCCACTTTGATATGTTAAGTCAAACAGTGCGTTACTAAAAGTGCTTTACGACCGTCCACTCCTCTCACCCTGCTAACAGGAGCCGCGAGTTGACAGCTCCACCCTTCATGCTGCTGACAAAGGATAAAGATCAGATACAGATATGGGTTTGTGCTGCCTCCCGTGCAGTGATGGAGCATGGCTCATTGTGAAGGTGAGGGGGTATAATTGACTGCCAGAGCGTGCAGATGTCTGTGGGAGGGGGACAGGGGACAGATGTAGTAAGAGGAGAGTGTGACAGATTTATGAAACGGTTTCCCCCCCCCCCGCTGCACCGTGAGTTACCCAAACTGCATCAAGCGTTGTGAAGAAGTAGGTTGGGGGATTTGCTGTCATTAAGTAGGTGGGAGCTGAGTGTAAGTGCCTGAGTAATAAAAGCACAGAATTGGCCAGGAATGATAAGGAAAAAAAGTATTAAAGTCTTTGGGAAGCAGGGTAAAATCTAAAACAAGCAGTGACCTCTAGACTGTTTATTTTAACGTTTTGTGGGATACAAGCAGACTGAAGGTATTGCAGGGAAGGTTATGAAGGGCAATCCGCCATATTAGTCTGTAAAAATAGAAGCGATTGGATCTCACCCTTCCTCACCAGGAAAGCTGCTGCAAATTCTTCACCCTGAAACATTTCCAGATGAGGTTTTCAACAGTAAAAGAAAACCTCCAGTGCGTGTGACAAACTGGAACGAAGGTCTGCACAAATAATCCACACTTTGTGGTTTCGTCTGGTTACAGCATTAATGTGGTCATTTAGAAGACATTACTGCTGACCGATGATTGAATTTGCTTCTCAGGGTCTGAACTCCTCCCAGTTTATTTACATAGATTTATTGAGCTTTTGGTTGCCTGTTGTACAGTACAGGAAAACACATATGCACTGTGTAAAATGCCTTTGAATATTCAACTTTTATTGCAAGTTGAATGTATTGAACTTGTAATGTATCACCCTCTAGCTGATAAAGGAAATTAAAACTGTGTCAGTTTAAAACTTACATTAGAAAAAGGTTGGATATGGTTTGAGATTTGGTGGCTATGCTAGACATGTAGTTGTTAAAGAGAGGGTATTCTTTGGTATTGGCAATTAATGGCCAAATATTATAAGCTCCTTTCGAAATGCTATAACCATTTTAATAAAACTTCCACGGTCCAACAGTGAGCAGCCTTGGACTCATTTAAGCGTCTATGGAAATGCAAATAATTAATGCAATAAAAGCTGCTGAATATTGTAGAAAGATTTTAAAGTGGTTTAGAAAAGCTAGTTGAGTTCCAGCAGACAAGAGACATTTCTGAACTCCTGACAGGATTGCTAAAAATGACTAATCAAAACCATGTTTGACTATAAAGAGACTTCCAGCCTTAAAACACCATTTCCTCCTCTGAACTGTGAAAGTCTTAAGGGTATGTGAAGATAAAAGTCGACTATAATCACTTCTCAGTGTCCCAACACTATGAAACCAGCGCTGGTTGAATAACGGGTCTTGTGACGGCTCAATGCTGACCCCATTGGTTTGCTTCAAATGTACCATTTTTTTGTCACATTAAAAAATCCTTAACGTTTCACATTTTAAAACCACTGTGAACTTTTTTTTGCCGTGACCTAAGAGAAATGCATGTTGCCAGAAAGCAGAATATCTTTCAGACACTCCAAACTCAATCTGAGCAGTTGACCTTGTATTGCTGTAAATCTGTAGACACCAGCATCACCGGGCCTTTTACAGTCTCACATTCCTCAGTATTGATTAGCTGCGTCCCAATAAAATCCCACACTGGAGTTGTAGAAGCTGCCAGTGTGAGGAAAATAAAAAATTATGACAGGGAAAAATATAGATGTTTTCTCCCAGAAGAAGGTTGTGGGTGGTTGAGGATTGAGTTCAACATTAGGAGTTTGAAACTTAAGTGTAATTAAAAATTTTTTGTGACTGTAATATGTAAAAAACATGACAGAAATCCTCAGAGATTAGCTATTTATTCTGAGCATTTTTCTGTAGAATCCATTTCTAATGGCCTTTTACATCTAGAAACTGATTTTTTTTGCTCATTCTCTCTTGCAAGATAGCTGAAGATCTGGCAGGTTGGATGGGGAGTTTCAGTAAACATGTTCAATTTTTACCACAGCTTTTCAATTGGATTAATCTACAGACTAATGTAAGATATTTTCTGCGAGGTCCGCCCTGTATTTAGCCTCTTTCCAACAACTTTGACCAGCTTCTGTTTCTACATTTTTTGACATAAATTCTATAATGTTTAAAAACAAGATTCTGTGGTTTAAATTTTTAAACAATAAACTGTTCAAGTTGGCTGCTTATCCAGTGAATTGATAGATGGCCTTTTAACAGTTTTCTCACCATTTTGGCATCTGGATGAAATCAGGTTAATTTAGCTTTAATATCTTCAACAACTCACAAAGTTTGCCTTAATCTGTCCTGCAAGTAAACATAAATTATTTACAGCAGTTTCTCTTAATACCTTTATTGTGTTTTGATGAAAATTCATATCAATGTCATAAATTAAATAAAACATATTTTTTCATGTTCTATAAAATAAATATGCAATAAAGTCTGAAAGCATTAAAAGTTTTCCAAACTCAAAATTTTCCCTTATTCTTTTTAGGCTGATGAAGTGATCATGTCACATTTTTATGCTTTTTTTTATAAATGTTTATGTGTGAGAAAAGAACTAAAGGATCCAGGTGATAAAGTAGACAGAAAAATTTAAATATCTTGCAGAATCAGAAAATGGTTGCAGCTGTAAAGGGTCATAGAAAGTGCTGAGATGGTTGAGGTGCAGAACGGAGCAAAACAGACTACAAAAAAATAAAATAAAAATATTGTGTTGGAATGTTATTTGCCCCAGGTTTCATACTTATTTACCATTTGGCTGCAGAGTTTCTCCTTTGCTCCTCAAAATATGCAGTAATGTTTCTAATTTAAAGCCAAACAGTTGATTTCATTCATATGAATTAGAAGTACTTTTTTTTCAATTTTTGCCAGCTGCAGTTTCAGCTTCAGCAGTAGCTTTAGGGCATAGCAATAACAGTGGGTTTAGCATGGGGAATTTATGTAACATACTGCAATGGATTTCATGTTTTAGCCTCACAGCAGGCCATGATAACAGAAAGAAGGGAACTGAGAAACGGGGGTCTGTGTTTGTGCTGCAGCGTGCATCATAACTAGCCCCTAGTTCTGAGCAAAGTTGGTAAAACCTTTTGTACAGTTGTGTTACTAATGAAACCTATAGCTCACATCTTTAGTACTTGCTTAATTTGATTATTATAATGTGTTTTTGTATGGTTTGTTTTTTATAAATAATAATTTACAGTTCGTAAGTTTCCTTAGGAAAATTAACTACTTCCGCCTACTTACCCTTGAGGTTTTATGTCACATTACCAACCCCATACTTCAATGTATTTTATTGCGTTTTTATGAGATAAACAGAAAGAAGCTAAGAATTGTAAATTCTAAGAAAAAGTAGACATTTTTTTTTTTTTTTAGAAAATAAGAGCAGCCTGCATTTGCATCCAACTCCCTTTTCCCTAAATAAGACCAATACATTAGTTACCTTCAGAAGTAATCAAATCATTCAATAGTCCATCTGTATGCAGTCTCAGTATAAATTCAGATGTTGAAGGTTCATCAGAGAACAGCAGCGAACATGCCGTATCACGAAGACCAAGATATACAGCAGACAGATCAGGAAGAAAGTTGTGGAGAAGTTTAGAGCAGGTTTATAAAACATCATCACTCTTCAGTCAACCATCTTGAATTGAAAAAATGTCCCAACTGAAACATTGGGACATTGAAAAGTTGAATTGAAAAGCTGGAGAAAAGAGCGTGTTAATCAGAAAAGCTCTTTTGAAGCCCATGGTGACTCACGAGAAGTTGCAGCGATCTGCAGCACAGCAACTAGTCATGCACTTCTTAAATCTGGCCTCACTATGGAGCTTCAATGTGAGCAAGTGAGGAAAAGTTCAAGGGGAACAAAAGTTTTTGATTGGATAACATAATTTATTACTTTTTTTGTAAAATTACTTTGTGGCACAACTTTAAAGTGACAGGGAAATATTGTAGGAACTATCTGCTGTTTTGTCGTCACTGTATCACTATTAGTTCTTTTTCCAACAGCAGTCCTCTCAAATAATGAGCTTTCTTTGTTGGACAGTCATCAAGCAGAAGTGAGAGCACCCATCAGTGAAGCTCATGCTCATTTTCTGAGCCCCTTTCTCTGTTGCACTGAGTGACACAGTGCACATTTTCCATGTAAAAGAGCTCTAAATGACACAGTCAGCAGGTGGCCCTCACTCCTCATTTCAACCAATTATACAGACGGAGAGCGCCTTTCAGGCTTGATCGCTGCAAGTTTTTTTTTTCTTTTCTTTTCTCTCTTTTTCTTTTGATGATCCAGTCTGTGGCGTGAGCTGAGCCTCACATTTGTCTCACTCTTCAGATGGCAGCTGGATGGTTATCTGATGTTGTGACAGCACAACATTTAAAAAGGAATGAGGTCAGCTACTCATTCAAAACAGACTGACTACATGACAGCATCTCAAAAGCCAGTGGTATTAGGCGCGGTGGGTGTCACTGGGGAGGAAATGATGGCCTGTGAAAGGGTTTAACTGTGAGGGATTCTGTTGTAAGAGCAGACTGTCCAGAGACGAGAGACAGTGCAAGTATTTGTCACTTTGTGGGGAAGCGTAGACAGTGTGCTGGAAGCTTAAATCATTGATTTGACAAGGTGTTGCAGCAGCAGACGCAGCGGATGGTTTCACTGGGGACCTGCCCAGGGCAAGCCTCCGGGAGACTTTCCCTTACAATTTCGTCCAAAAAGTATGAAAAGAGCCAAAACAAAAATGGAATGAAATAAAAGTCCCCAAAAGGACAGCAAAGACACAGCACAAAATCACCTCAGAGAAGTTAAGTAGCTGCAAAAAGAGAGGAAAAGAGCACTAAAGCAAAAACAGAATCTGAAATTCTTGTATCCAAAACAAACAGAGATATATAGAAGTTAATTGAAAGGGAAACAAAAAAGAACTTCAGAGATTGAAAATGCAATCTGACGTTTAAGAACTGCATAAAATGACCAATCAGATGTTAGACATCTACAAAAAAAAGACAGAAAAACAACACAAAATATTAATGGAATGCAAAATGACCGCAGACATGCAAACAGCATAAATGACAACTGAAAAATACATTAAACCAGTAAATTTCATAAAACAATTGCCAAGGACAGAAAACAAGAAAGGTTTATTTAAAAAAAGCATAACAGAATAATATTAATTTGCTTCAAGGCTCAAACAGAAAAACATCACAAAGCAGAATACCAAATGACCGCAGCGCTCCAAAACATTGATAACAGTGGAGAGGGAACTTTTAAAATACAAAAAATAAAATGATCAAAAGATGAGAAATGTCTGTGAACAAGAGAAAGAAAAACACACCAGAACAGACCAGAGAGAATGAAAACAAACATAATGCCTTGATTAAAATGAAATGGAGTAAAGAAGTTTTACAGAACACCAGATAAAATACTGATAACAGAGAAAGTGCTTTAAAATGTCACAAAACGTTAAAGATCTGCAAGAGGAGGCAGAAAAATCAGACTGAAAAATAACATTAAAATGAAAAGGAATTCAGAATGATCACATAATCTAAAACAAACACTAAATCACGTGATGCACAGATGCTTGTCGAGTTTATGGCCTACTTTTCTGTGATAAGGACTTTGCTTCAAAACTTCTGTTTTCTGTTTAAATTTAGCCTTCATCCAAAGGTAAATGTGTTGTTTTTTTTGCATCATTTCAATTTAATCTAATCTGCTTTGTGTTAGAACTCATCTAAATCGGAATATTTCGCCCTTATTTGTAACAATGTTTCCATGAGTCAGATTTTTCCATCAGTATAAGCAAACCCAGCCTGGTTCAGTTTAATTTTCCCTCACCACAGAGTTTAGCCAAGGGGGATTACTGAATTGTCGTAATGTTTCTCAGTCGGAAGAGATCAGATTTTATTGGCTCCCCTATATGAAGTGATAAGAATAGGTGATTTCCGTAAAGACTTAACTTACCCAAGCTCTTCTTGGCAGGGATTTTAATAAAAAGTTCAAAGAACTTTGTAAGATGTTGGCTCTATTCTTAACTTTATGAATATTTCACACTGCACCAAATTAAATGTTTTTGAAGTTTTTCCAATTTCATCTCAGCGCTGTGGCTTGTTTTTTTTTTTTTAAATATTTGGCTCAGTTAAAATGTTCAGAGGAACCTCAGTAATTATCCTATTTGCATCTAAATAACTCTTCTTTTAATCAAATCTCAAAAAGTGGCACTTTTCTACCAAAAGTTAGAAGAACAATCTATTAACCTCAATGTCTAGTAACTAGTTATTCCTAATTCATTTTGATTTAGAAGCATAGAGTGCCTTACAAAAATATAAAAAAATGTTCTTGAACTTTTCAACTTTTTCTTTGGCTTTCATGTAATGCACATTAAAAGGACTAAATTAGTGTAAACTTGAGTTGCTATTCAGTATTATGAGTCACAGTTTTAGTTATTTAAATTTTTGGATTCTATGAGTGCAGACGGGCAAATTTAGGAGTTTCTATTTTCTAGTAGACATTTTGAAGATCATTACATCTGTCTTGTCTGAATGGCACATACTAATGTTTTCCAATTTTGCTGAGAAACTAGAGGTTATTTATGCCCCAGAGTAACAGAAAGTCTGCATAACTAAATGTTTTAGACATTTCAATCAATGCATTGTGCGGATGGAAAGTAATTGTGACCTTTCAGAGTTCCTTTTTGTTTTTGCTTTTCTTTTTTTTTTTTTTTCCTTCCCCACCAGGGGGCTTTTTGTGGGCTCTAGTGTCCCTTATTCGACAGTAGGCTGACAGGAAGGGGGTAAGGAGAGGGGGGAAGACATGCGGCAAATGTCGTCGGGTCCGGGAGTCGAACCCACGACGGCCACGTCGAGGACTCAAGGCCTCCAAATGTGGGTCCAAATGTGGGTCCTCCACCACAGCACGCCCGTTTTTGCTTTTCTGCCACATTTAAATATTTCAGAGCATCAAACGGCAATTAAGTCTCTCAAATAGATAAGCTGAATCCAAAAATATTGATTTAATTTTTAAGGGAAACACTTTGCAAACCAATATGGCCCTTTGTTGAAAAGTAATTGCCCCCCCCAAACCACATAACTATCATGCAACATTTGTTACAAGAAAATCACCTTTTATCAAATTCCAGACTTTCTTTTATGTTTTTCATTTGTTTTTATATTTGTTTAAACTGTGACTTGATATGTGTTTTTTTCAGCCTACTTCAAGTTGCCAGACCAGTTTTGTTTTAAGAATTTCTTGGCAGTAATCAGGCAGGGGAGCTGCTGGAGAAATTGAACCAAAAACAAAATCAAGTGTATCATGGTTACGCCACGATTTAACAAGAGGAGCAGAAATGTTTCTCCACATGGCCAGATTGATTTGGATAGCTTTTTTACATCCATATACATGAAACCTTCATATAAAACAGTTCCATGCATTTACTCAGGTTATCTGCGTCTGATGATGGCATCAAATTAATGATCTGAAACAACAAATTGTGACAACGTTAACTTGAGAAAGATTTTATAAGGCAAATACTTTTTAATGGCGCTATTAATAAGTACAAACTGCAAATGTGCTTTTCCTATCTTTATTTTATAGTAGCTACTTGTTTAGATTCTCGGTGGAAATAATTATTTTTTAAGCTGAGATTGTTCCCCTACTAAAGGAGAACTGAGAATCCTTCAAATAAATGTTGAATTTATTAAAAATATTGAGCATGAGATGATGCTGCCACAGTATAAGAATCGTGTTATCTTAGGACTTTTTATGCAAAAAATCTTGAAGTGTCCAGTGTTTGATCAGATGCATTCTGATACTTCACTCCGATGAAGTTTGAGGATACTGTGATACCCAGTGGTTTATGTTGTTTATCGGATATATATTCACACATCTGCTGGTCTGTCTCTGTGACATACATCTTAGATGACTAAAATAGCTTTGATACAAAATAAAAAGGTTGCCATTTTTGGCACGGCATCTTGGAGATGCAGTGTGCCTGACAGAAACTCTCAAAAGATGCTGAATTCGTTATAGTTACGGACCTGCAGAGACAGAGCTGTCTGTAAATAAGTAGAATTTTTGATGAAAGAGAAAAATGTCACTCAGTGCGTCTTATGAGGCTCTCTGATGCGTTTCAAACTGGTACCGGATACGAGCGCGGCCCTCTGACAGATATATATATATATAACTTAACTTTTTATATACATATAAAAAGTTAAGTTAGGGTTCTGACACAAATATAGCAGTTAGTTCATGTGATATTTGGATTTTATTTTGTTTGCTGACAATATGAAAAACACAGAAAGTCTTGAAGGGCTCACATCAACAAACCAGCTCATTTGAAAGATTCACCTCAATTTCACCCAATCCAAAACAACCAGGGCAACTTGAACCGAGACGGATGTGACTCCATCTGTACCTCCCGACCCTCTATTTTGTTCCCATGGAAACGCACCCTGACCGCCAGAGAGGAGCAGCAGCCGGGGATCTCAGCTCTCTGCCGGCCATAAATGATTGCTCGCTAAACAGGAGGCCAAATGCCTTATTAGATCCCTGATGTATCTCAGGATTCATTTACACAAAATAAATCTTCAGCTGGCAGTCTGCTACATTAAAGACGACACTGCTGGTGCTGGTGGACGCTCTGAGTGAATTTTTGATTTCAGGCATGCAGCTCAGAGCATCATAATATAAAAGCACAGGTAAAAGTATTCTGCAGAAATACAGGGGTCATTACACAGGATTTTACTCAGATGTATTGCATAACATTATGACCTTCCCTCCTGTTTTGTGTAAATGTAATCAGAGGTGACATGAGGGAATTAAAAGACTGAATAACTTTCTTTTTTTGTGGAAGTCAATTACTCTGTATTCTTGCTATGTCTCTACACTATCTATAAATGGTTTTATGTCCAGCTTGTAGCACTTTTCATCACAGAGAACTTGTGATATTACAGTGCTAGGGGGAGGCCTGATTGGTTGTCATGCTTGATTATTGTAATTTATGTTGTGAAAAATCCAATTTGTTTGCATGTGGCTTCCCTGGAATTGGGTTGATGGGATTTTCCTTTTTGCAATCAATGTTCTCACGGCAACACAAAGTGTGTACATAAGCTCCAAAAAGTTGGATTCCAGTAAAAAAAAATTTCATAAAGACATGATTAAAATAATTATGATTTTTGTTTAGCTTCTTATTTATAAACATTGCGCAGAAAAGTGGAAACGGGTGTTTGGTAGTTAATTTTTGTATATATATATATATATATAACAGTTGTTATATATATACTTTTGTCATAGTACCCCAAAGAATTTAAAACTACTTTCACCCCTGGTTATAACAAAATGTACTTTACGGTTCATACATTGTTCTAAACTCCTGAAACAGTTTCAGATTCAGGCTTTCTTAGGTTGCAGCCCTCTGGATAGAATATGTTTCTTCACTGAATTAGTCATGTACAGTTTTAGATGGCCCCAGTTGCATCAACAAATTGCTGAAGGTCAAATGATCTAAGGTGAAAAAAAACAAAAATACCAGTAAATTATCTAGGGGTAAACAGGATTTTAAGATGGACAATAAAATAGTACTGCTATTTTTCTGGCAAAATATTGCTCCAAGACATCAGTAATTTTGAGAGGCAACTTTTTTTTAAAAATCCTTTTTTAAATAAACAAAGGAAGTCAATAATTTGTAGGATTTGACAAAACAAAATCTGAAAATCTGTTCATAACGCTGTCTTCTTGTGCGTTTTATGGACCACCAACTGTAATTTAACCACTAGTGGAAAATTAAAAAATCCACTCACTGCAATCCGCACAGCAGGGTTGGCTGTGGCTGGCACCACAGGATACAGCACATAATAGAGACCTTTCTGCAGCTGCGGGCTTGTAAATCTATCAGGTGTTTTGCTTGTTTACTTCTGAAGATCATTAGTAATTAACTAAATTTGAATTAAAATAGTTTAGGAAACAGATGATAGAGAGAGTATTTGTTAGATCTTTAACCCTCTCAGACTCAAATTAAGTTGTAGTTGCAGGAAAAATCTGATATTTGGAGAAAATGATCATATGGGGTAGTAATATACAATTCAGACTTTTTTTGAGAGAGACATTTAAACAGCATTTCAACAGCATTTAGGTGTTGCAAATCTGCAACATCTGCCTGGAGAGGGTTAATTGCTCCTCCTATGACATTTAAAGATCCTGTACAGGGGTCTGTCTCTAAAATTTAAGTAACAGATGAACGTCAACAACACAGATTCAGTTACAGCTCCTGGGACTGATGGAGACTGGATGCATAGTGTTGGCTTCATCGTTTACAAGCCTGAAGGTGGAAGCTGTGGGTTTCATCGTCCTTGACTTTACACTCCTGTAGCTGTTTATTGATGGCAGTCACATGATGGGACAATGGGGTGTGTTCTGTCCTGTTGTAGACCCTCCAGATGTCCTTGCAGGGATGAAAACCGGATTTACATGCCACACTACCATGGTGTTGATGATAACATGTTGGTTTCTGGTGAAGTTGTTGAGGATTTCCACAGACATGCCAATTCCCTCGGCCTTATAAGAACATAAATGTCTCATCTGAGGTTAATTGAGAAGCTAGTGAGTACGAGATAGTCATTAATTTGGTTTCTGTAGAATTCAAAGAATGTTTAACTTCCACCTTGGTCTGACTAATTTACACTGATAAAATATAATGTTATGACCACCTGCCTGATAGTTGAAAAAAATATATATATATTGAAAAATCCTTCTGAAGAGTGAATTATTATATTCAAGACCTATCCCATTCCCCATTTTAAATAAGTATTAAGATGTAAGTTTAAACAAAAATATTATTTATTTGAGTCAATATACTTGTACCAATATACTATGGCACAAGTATATTGACTTGTACCATAAAGTTACAAGTCAATATAAAAAAATGACGAGAAATGCCCATGATAAATCAGATGTTTAGATTACTATTTCAGTGGATTAAAAGTCTAACCTTATTAAGTCCATTAAAATTTTGAAAGTTTAACATCTTGAAGACAAGTTACTGCAAATGGCAAAGGCAGAAAATGTTTAGCATTCATACTCATTGTACTTGTTTACATACTGGTGTTGTCCCCCCCTCAATCCCTGCTGCTCCTTTGAGGATAAATAATGGGAAATGTGATTTTCTTTGCCCCAGGCTTGTGGTCTTTGCCTCTCAGAGGCTCTATAAGTCCATAATACAATAATGTTGAATGACAAACTAAAGGCATTAAACAGCTTAAGTCAATGAATATCCTTGCCCTCTAGTATAAAAGCCCTGAATAAATGAAAGCATCATCATTATTGGATGGTGGTCTTTTTGAGGTGAGGTATAACTCCCCTTTAATAACACTTTATCACAAATGTGGCATTTAAACGGACAGTAGTCTTTTAAACAGAACACACTGTTTTCCTTTGGAAGGGAGGATAATGATGGTGGACTGAAAGCAGGTGTTCAAGGAGGCTGCAGATGTGTGTCAACATATCGAGCTGCTTCTATTAGCAAACCATTATTTAAAGATGTTATCCAGGTCAGTTGTTTTCCATGGCTTTGTTCTGCAAGTGTGTTATACAAACTGTGATTTGCCTGGTTTGCAAAAACAGCCAGAGACCTGTTCCATGGGGTGATTAAACTGTAGCTCAATATGAACCCTCACATCAATAGCTAGCACACTGTGATGCGTTTCCAACTTCAATAACATATTCTTGAAATCGGAACTGATGTTGTTACAGATCTTTGTCAAGATTTTTTGGACTTTTTATGCAGATTGTATGCTGTACACCCACAGCTATCATTGTTCTCCCAGGATTTAAAAGTCTTATTAGAGAAGCTCTAGAGGTTGGTTGGGAGAGAAATGCTGAGATGTTGGGAAAAGTGATGAAGGGCAACAGGTTTCTACATCACTTAATCAATAAGTTTAATTTTCTCTCTAGAGTTGTATCGGTAAAAAAATGATAAACTGTATTGTGCCAAATTACATTCAGTTGACAACAAAATACCTCATGATATATTTCAAAAGATTACAAGAAAATGTGAATATATAAGAATGCAAGACAACATTTTTGTGCAGATTAGCTTGCACTGTGAAGCCAGTTATATTTTAAAATGTGGTCTAATTTAAAAGTTTAAATCACTCAAGAAATATGTGTGCCAACTTGGAAACTGTAAGTGGATCAAGATGTCAATTGTTACTTTAAATGAGTTTAAGGTGATACAAAAAGATGCTGTTGTAGTGAAAAAGATGTTCTAAATTCATAAGAATTGCTGACAGCAAAGTGTTGTTTTTCTATTTTCTGTACAATCTATTTTATATGGGTTTGGAGATCAGAAGCCTCAGCAAAGCTATATGTTACGTCTGAGTGACACATTGGACTATTCAATCAAAAATGACAACCAGGATGTTGTCTTGCATCCACTTTAGTGAGGATTTTACTGAGTGATTATTTTCATACCCAAAATGTAACTTTGTCATAAAGGAACATGAACCTTAGTATATTGGAAGTAGCTCGTAGGAGTGGAGGTCAAACCAAAATATAGACAGGAATTTGGACGTTTCATAGTGAACAGATTAATTAATAATAAGTAGATAACTTACAGGCTAAGGTTGGGAACAACATGGATGTGATGGAAGGAGCGAGTGGGAAACAAATCAATCCGGAGAGCTTAAATACAGAGGGAAACAAGTGTTGACTACATTGATCAAATATTATTGTTCAATTTACCTCTGTGTCAACAGAAGTAGTCCACTATGTGAAATTGTAAGGCAGTAGTTTAAAATTCAGGTTGACCCTACATGTATTTGGGACTCATGGGTAAAAAGCAGTGGCGCAAAAAGTGGGTATGCAGCCTATGCAACGCATAGGGGCGCTGCACCAGTGGGGGCGTCAAAACCCCCAA